>PVIJ01004291.1:7857-120247 GCA_004024925.1 Scalopus aquaticus
CACTAATCCGAAAGGATACATGCACCCGTATGTTCATTGCGGCACTGTTCACAATAGCAAAGGTATGGAAGCAACCCAGATGTCCAAAAATAGATGATTGGATCCAGAAGATGTGGTACATATACACAATGGAATACTATTCAGCATGGAAAGAAGATAAACACATGCAATTTGCAGCGACATAGATGGAATTAGAGGGGATCATACTCAGTGAAATAAGCCAGAAAGAAAGAGAAAAATATCGAATGGTTTCACTTATAACAGGACTATAAGGAAACCAAATAGGAGAGTGACAGTGGTGGGGGTACGGGGGGAGGCGGGAGGAGGGAAGGAAAAGGGCACAAAATGGAATAGAAAAGAACACAAGGGACCATGGAGATGGATCATGGGTGAATTGATGGTGGGCTACCCAAGGGTAATACAAAATGTAAAAGACATAAATAACAATAAAAATATATATTAAAATAAATTCAGGAATTGATTGCAACTTCTTCAAATTCACTTACTTTTCCTTGTACTTGGAAGGTCCCAATCCCATATATGCATCTCCAAGATTGATTGTCCATTCCACTGACTTCCAGACTTCTTCAGAAATTGACAGAAATTCAAGTGCAAGGGAGGAGAAGGCAAATGTGTTTCAACCTCGGGAATTTTAGAAAGTCAATCTGGTAGACATGACTTGTTCCACTGGGGTCTACGGTATCAACCTATATTCAAATACATTAATAGTTCTGCTTTGTGTGAGGGATAAACCAAGACTGTCAAGAGCCTCATGTTGGTTCAGTTCAGATTTGTCAAAAGAGTTAAGAGAAAATTTCCATTTCTTAGAGGTTTATGGATTCTTGAACTATGGTTAAGTTATCATGTACCTGTACCTAATCTGCCTGCTTGAAATCTCAGAATCAAAATATCTTAAATAAATGTCTTAAACTTCATCCTCAAAATTCCTTCCTCACCTATTTGTCCCATCTTACCCACTGGTCTCTTCCCCAATGAGGCCAATAAGAACAAAACTTCCTTCTCTCATCCCTTGTATTGCCCTTGTTACAGTCACATTAATTTGATTTCCAACCATTTATCATCTTCTGTCTCCCCTGCCACCTCCTAGATCACCCCATTCTCATCTCATTATAGGCTGGGCTGCAGGAGCTACCTAACTGGAAGCTCACACACTGTCACCACAACCCCCAATTTCACCCATCTTGAATTGCAGTTGGAAGAATCTTTTAAAATTGTGGATGGGCTTATATCACTACTCATCTTTTAGTTCTTCAGGTCTTCCCATGTGTTTTCTTCTAGTAGCATCCAAAATCCCTAGCATGCCCCCATCCCAGGCTCAGTCTCATCCAACCCATCTCTTCGACCCACTTGGCAACACCATCTCTCTCATCCCTGACCTCCTTTCTCATTTGCACCTGCCAAGCTCTGTCCCATTCTGGAAAATTCTGGTTACTCAGGGTTGTTCCTCCTTGTCCATCCAGCCTCAGTACAGATGTCACCTTCTTACAGAGTCTTTCCTGACAATTATTTTGTTTTTCTCCTGACAATTCTGTCTAAGGTAGACCTCCACATCCACGTCTCTCTGTTCCATGATCTTGTTCTGTTTTGCCACAACACCAAATCACAAGTATGATTATTGCTATTTCTGCATGTGGCTACAGTCAGTTCCTCACTCCACCACCACAGGGTTGGTTTGTGAGAGACAGCTATTGTGAACTCAGCCAAATCCTAGGCTACAGCAGATGTGTAATCAACTCATTAAAAGAATGAATGAATGAGTGAGTCAGTGAGTGAATGATGTGAAAATTAGAGATCACTCATGTAGAATATCTTGTATGGTATATAGCATGCAGCAAATACTCATTAATGGAAGTTAATGGTATTACTTTCTTTAAGTATTGTTATTATTATCACCTGGAGGTAAGGTCCCCTGGATTTGTGGAATAGACAAGGGGCACCAGTAAATGGGGTTAGGAGTGAGGTCTCTGTCTGTGGTCACCCACTTCAAAACTCCAGATATGGCTGACCCTGAAGGTAGTGGTCTCCCTTCCAAAGCATAGCCACCATCAAGGAGATGATGTATGGGTCTCAGGACTTCCTTCAAAATCTCTGGGGACTTTTAAGTGGGTAATTAAATCTTGAGAGATTGGTCTTGGGCATTTCATTCAGCTCAAAAAATATTATATTCATTGATATTCACCATACGGAACTCAGAAAAGGAATTCACTGCTTAATGATTAAACTTCACATATGTTACAGATTAAAGTCAATATAGCCCGTGACATATTTAGATAACACATTTACCAATTCTTCTGCTACACAAACCCACATTTCTTTCTTTTTTAAAAATCAGATTAGTTATCATCTTGACTACTATATGTTACCTATTCATCAATTTTTTAAAATTCCATCTAGTAGAAACAGCTGAAATGTCTTATGTGCCTAAAACCATAACTGCTTCTTTGTTTTATTTATGGTAGAAGAGAATGATTTCAGATTTTAAAAGTTTTATCTGAAACAGGATTAAATGAATTTACTGTACTTATATTAAGTAATTTACATTTGCTTAAACAAAGAAAATATACATTTCTAGAAAAAAATGTTATTATATACATTAATTTAAAACACATATCAAAGTGACTTTCTTCCATTATAAGAGATACCACCATTTTAAAAGTGAAAAGGACATGAAAGATATGTTTCTCATGCCATTTGATGAAATGTTTGACAGAACATAAAACCCTAGAGAGTACTTGGATTTGATGTTCTTGGAGGACATGCACCATGATTTTTACTTTGGTGTTTGTTTCAGGATAAGGTAAATTACGAGCATTTATTTACCTAATGTAAAAAGTCATATCTGGCCATCTGGCTCTATTTCAATGTGATCTTCAAATTTTCTTTGCAGAATTAAAAAGAAAGCATTTATTGAAGAGATTTATTAATGCACTTGAGATTTAGGAGGATGGAGCTAACTATGTTTACCTCAGAAATATTTGAAAAGCATACCTTTAGTCATCATTATATAGCAACTGCAGTAATAAATTCTTCAAATAAAAGCAATGATCACCTCAGAGTTTCAATGTTTGGCATTTACTTTACTAATGGATCTTGGTGACTCAGAATTTATAATAACAATTATTACTTGACTGGGCTAGAGAGTCTCATATTTTCAGTTTTAAAAAATATTTTATATAAACAAAATGGGTACTTTAAATAAGGTTTCAAGTATTTTTCCAGTGTTTCATTTTTGAAACGAATTTTCCAACATTTTATTTTCCAACATTTTTGCCTTCTAGTCACCATCACCATTCTCACCATTTATGCCTAGAATCATTTGTTAAAAGTTCTCTCTGAGCATGTACTTCCTCCCAACATTAAACAGTTCCATCACCTTTACTAAAGAAATTAGGTTCATATAGCTTGATTAACCTGTCCAGGATCACACAGTTAAGGATAGAAATTTTATTCCAGAGCTTTTACTTCCATCTAATCTTGAGGAAACTTAGTAATCATTAGCCTGTATACTTGTATGCAAATGTTGGAAATTAAGCCACGTTTTAACATCTGCAATATTGACCATTCTATTCAAAACAGCTTTCACAACAATCTACCTGACCAAGGTAGTTTTCATAAATTGACTGTCAGTACATATGTTTTCTTCACTGAACTTTTACAAATATTATGTATATATATGTCTAACTATCTTTTCTTTTCTAATGTATCTTAGCAGATAGCATGGTTATCTAGGTGCTAAAAAGACTGTTAATTGATCAACCCTTTCATAATAGTCAAAAATCAGGTAATTACAGAGTACAACATATCATCAGTTTTGCCCTGTGATTTAATAGTCAATCCAGCATAACAAGTTGATAAATTGCCTTTGAATTCAGAGGAGTAGCTGTTGCCATATTTCAAAGAAATAGTTACTGATGCATCAGATATAGTTGGATTTTCTTGAATCTCAAGGACCCTTTATTTTCCTTTGAGAGAGAAGCTAATAACTAAGCCTAATTGCAAATCATCCATTCCCCTTCTTCAGTGGTAGGCATGATGGCTGCTATATATATTTTTTTATTTTAAGGATTTTTATTTATTTATGCATACAAGCTGGGGTGCAGGCCAGAGGTGTGAGGTGGTGAGATGGTTTACAGAGTGGGGAGAAGAATAGGTGGATTGACTGAAATACACTGCTGAGGGGAGCAGCAGCCAAGACATGAGATGTTTGCTGCACCATGTGGGAATCTCCCTGGCCGGGGATTGAACTCGTGCTGCAGTGGCTCTGGATAGCTTCATAGTGCTGCACTTAACCCATTGTTCCACAGGGAAACCCCTGTGGCTGCTAGATTTTTTAAACATCATATTTTGTTCTTGGGTTCCAAAGACAGCAAAAAAGAAAAAAAATGTTCACAAATTATGCTTGATGAAGGTCAAAAATAACAATACTGTGACTGATAAATCGTTCCATGGCAAAGCTCCTTTTTAATAAAATTTCTGTTTAAAATATTGTCATTGAAATCTAGTTGGACTTTGGGTTATTTGGCTTAAGAGTGTCACACATTTGATGGCTATACAACTATGGCGAACACCACAGGTAATCATGATAGTACTTTAGATGCCAAAACAAAGTGAAAAAGGATGACCCAGTTGCTTTAGTTTAAGGACTTAGAATGATTCAAATGAAAGAGAAGTCTATCTTCTGACTTTCAAGTGCAATAAAAAGTGTCCCAATCAAATTTCTAAGTTGCTCCATTGTTCTCCTGGTCCTTCAACTGGTAGTCTTGAGATAGGGAACTGAGTAAAAAAGCTAGAGGTGAAATATACATTGTTTTACCTTATTCAGTGTTACCTTAATCAGCAATCAGTTAAGTCCTTCAAAAAGCAAAGACCAAGAGAGAATTATAAGTGCAAAAGATGTGTGGGGATAATGCCCATGAAAAATAGGGGTAGGGTGCAGGATAAGGGAAGGAAGGTCTTCACATCAGACGTAGGTCTCACACATGTGACAGGTGTAAGGGAAGAAATGAGAGCTGGTTAGAACCTCAGCCTGCAGACTAGCCCTCAGGAAATAAAGGGAAGCTCCAGTTTTACCAAGCCCTAGAATGTTCCATCATCAACTAGGGGCTGCCTGGAAACCGTTCAGCCTTCGTGCAAATGCTGTGGCCTATTCCCAAAGTATTGCAGCTGGAATCTGTCTGTTCTCTGTTCTCTGTTCTCTGTATGCTGGTCAGCAAGTTCTTTCTTAAAGGGACATCCAAATGGCACCCCTCCATGCCTGTCACACAGTGTTCTAAATAAAATTACATGTTAATACTTACAGAGTTTAATAAATCATTGCAATGTTAAAAGCACTAGAATTCAATCCAACATTTTAATTCTTTAGTTACAAAGTCCTGGAAAATCAGTTGAGTGGGTAGGACCATACTTTCTACTAGCAGAGATATTACAGTTAAATGGCCTCAGTTGCCATGTGTTTCTCACTCACGTATCTGCTAGTAGCAGCAAATATTCCTCCCACATCTACTTGGTTCCATAGCACAGCAATAATGTACTAGTCTTTTGGTTTCTTGATACTATTCTTGATCCATAGAACCATATCCTGTTGATACAAACCACAAAAAGGCCTCCAAACATTTACTTCTTGATTCACACCATTCTGTTTGGTATTCAGCATCTGATCATTTGTTCTGGCCCCAACACATCTCAACAGACAGTGTAGGAAAGTAACATAGCAGGAAGTTATAATTTCTGAATCCACCTTCTAAAGACTGCATGTGGACAATTCACTGAAATGAAAGTATCTCCCGGAAGCATCAAATATCTACAAGCTCCAAACCACATGAGAAAGCCACTCTGTGGCAAGGAGTGAGCATCTCCACAATGTGCCTGCTCATAGCTCAGCTGAAGGGGAGGTCTTCAAGTCAACAGAGAACCCAAATGTCTTCAAGGTCAGGAACCACCCCCCCAACTCCACCAAATGCATATTTTTCAAGATGCTGCACCATTAATATTTTTTAAGATGCAAATTTTGATCCCAAATGTTATGGAAAGTCATGAAAAAAGATTTTCAAAGCAAGTTCCAAAACAGTGAAATAAGAAAAACCAAATTCACATGCGCCTCACCCCTTTTCCTTCAAGAGAATTGACTCCTTCCAAAAATTCAGAATGGAAGTGTATATGTCTGCTGGTGTTGTTATAACAACGTACTGTATACTCAGGTGGCTTGAAAAATAGAAATTATTTTTTCACAGCTTTGGAGGCTAGGAGTTCAACGTCAAGCTGTTACCAAGGTTAGTGACTAATGAGCCTACTTTCCTAGTTTGTAGAAGGCCACCTTTTCACTATGTCTCCAAATGGCTTTCTTTTGTGTAGATGTGGAGAAACAAAGATCTTTAGTTTCTTCCTCTTCTTATAAGGACATTCGTTGAATCAGCATTTCCCCTTGTCCTTTTGACCTCACTTAACTTTAATTTTAACCCTCCCTAAAGGCCCCATTTCCAAATACAATCATATGAGAGATTAGGGGTTCAATATTAATTGGGGTGAGGCATTCAATTCAGTACATAACAGGAAATGTGGACCAGCTAAGTACAGTTGAATATGGAAATCCAAAACTCTGAACACTATGTACATTATGACAAACTCTATTACTGAATTACAAAGTCAGGAATTAAAACAAATAATGCTTCATCAATTTTTAACTGTCATGTCCTCATTGTCATGGCAAATCCTTGAGGATATAAATCAAACTCTGTCCATGACTCCCTTAGTAAAGTAGTAAATTCATCTCTTTTTACTGCCCATGGATGAGAAGCAGAGTGTGCTATTATTTTACTAAAAAGATGGTATCAGGTCTCTATTATCTATTCAGCAATTTTATAGACTTCATTTTGCTTGGATAGGGAGGTAAGATTCCAATCTCATGTGTTTTTTCTAAAGAAGAAAAAAATTAAATATCAAGGGAACATTAATTTTAAGCTACTTCTGTAGTTTTTGGTGTCTCTGACACATGCAGTGGCAAGGACAGACATTCAATACACTGCAGCTGCTAAGAGTACTGCTTTGAATGATAGTTCAAGACATTGAAGCCATTCATTTGATCCTTTTCTGCAGTGCTTTAGTGGTGTCTAGTGAACATGAAGAAGTTGGCTTGGACAATACCAATGATCCAAACTAGCTGTGACTGGCTATTCTTGTCAAAAGAGACTGATGCAGTGGACTAGAGGTGTGAAGGGTCATGGTGGAGAAAAGTGAAGTCAACTAACCACAGGGTGGTGCTCTAGGACCTTCTTTGGCTTTACTCAAAGTGTGTATCAGTACTTTATTGCTGTGTAACAAACAGCCTCAGAAAGATTAAAATGACCACTTTATTTTTCTCATGATTTTGTGGCTTGGGCAATTTGTCTCTGGTTCACCATGGTGGTGGGGTTTGGAGGACACTCTTCCAGGATAGGTCTTTGCTCCATGTGATGCTCTTTTTCTGGGCTTCTTCAGCATGGTGATCTCAGGATTTTTCAATTTTGTGTTTGTGGTTGGCTTGCTCCAGACTGAACACTGCTGGACAGTGTTCTAGAGACAAGGAGGAGGCCACAAGTCTTTTAGGACCAGCCACAGAAGGTGCAAGAGTTTCACTTCAATTGTTTCTATTGACTAAACCCAGGTTCAAAGGGAAGATAATTAGGTCTCATCTCCCTGTAGACTGCACAGAGAAGCAGAGAATCTATAGCTACCATTAATGAAGCACAATATGTATGAGGAAGAAAAACCTATAGAATCTCACTGCGTGTTCAGGGAACCTGCTGCTATACTTGCAATGGTGTTCAGGTATGAAATTGGGAAAGTGGTGTAAAGAGTACATGAACCCTGGAATCTAAAAGCCACTATCTTATAATGATACTTACTAAACATTCTTGTTTTTCTAGTAAAGAAGCATGGATAAAGAACGTTGGAAAGAATTATTTATTTATGGTGACTGAATAATAAAAATGAGTTGTCTGTGAACAAAGTTGATGATTCACCACTAGGAAGATATGCTTTAGATATGATGTAATTGTATTTTCATCTGTTTACCAGCTATGTTAACAGTTTTATGTGCACAGCCTATGCTCTTGCTTGACCTCTTACCAGAGAAATAAATAACACACAACTTCACGATAAAGAGGTCAACTTTGGGGTACAGCAGTCTATTCCTATGGGATGGAAACCTCAGATCTACATGAAGAGTCAAACTGTGTCTTAACCACATCAACTGTGGTCAAACCAAGGCAACCAACCAGAGCTGGCCATTGACAATTTTGTTCATGGTGGGCAGGGCTTAAAGGACTAAGTTCAGACTGCCTCATGCCAATGCTTATTAGCCAGAGAAGCATCAGATGGGGAGACCTGTGAGAGATGATGTCTGTTCCCCCTGACCTATGCACCCTTTAGGTGGGACAACTGCCTGCACCTAAATCCTCGCCTCAGGGCCTTTTTCTTTCCTTTTTTAAAAGAAGATCTATTTATTTATGCATACAAGAGTGGGGTATAGTCCAGAGGTGTGTGTGGGAGTGGGGGTGTGGTGCAGAGCGGATTCACCAGAGACAGAGTGGGGAGCAGAACAGGCAGAGTGACTGAAATACACTGCTGAGGGGAGCTGCAGGCGAGACAGGAGAGGTCTGCTGCACCATGTGGGAAGCTCCCTGGTGGGGGATCAAACTCATGCTGCAGTGGCTGCGAACAGTTTCATAGTGCTGAGACTTAACCCCTTGCACCACCAGGTTGGCCCGTCTCAGGGTCTTTTTCTTGGGAATGTCAGCCTCTTTCATGCATCTTTATTCTTCATCTTTTCCCAATTATTAAAAATTTCCTCTATTTTTCTGACTGTCTTAGTAAATTCAGATTTCATCCAATGAGTTGGACATTAACAGTCATGATTGCAGGGAAGTTAAGATGCAATTTCAGAGAAATCATTGGTCTAGTGCCAGAATGCCAACCAGTTTGGAGAATTCAGAGGAACATGCTTGTATCCCTCCTTCATGTCCCAGCTCTGGGCCAGACGCTGTGGTTGCATTGAGGAAGATTTTTTTTCATCCTGTCACTGATTTTTTTATGAGATTATCTTGGATAACATATTTTAGTCCCTTAATGCTTTATTTTTCAACTCATTGCCCTCAGTAACACTTTGAGTCAACCTTTTCCGGAAATAAAATTTCTTTGTAATTTGAAAAAAAATCATGCAATAACTAAGAAAGCATCCTGGTTTCTTAGATTTCCCCCATGGAGTTTCTATCTCCAAACATTTTGAGAATGACTTTCATACTTCTTCCCTTTTATAGTTAACCATGACCAAAAGCACACTTGTAACTCTATGTAAGACACTTTTTTCCTTTTCAAGCTTCAGTCATGCAACTCAGTCATACAAACAAGCTCCAAAATTTATAATCAATTTAGTCTTTGTATCGCATTTCTGGCTTTGTTTATGCTAGCTTAGTCTCCATCAAAATGATGTCTAAATTTATTCTGAAAAATGGGCATTTGCCTTTACTTTATCAATGACTTTATTCTTCTGTGGATAAGTGTCTAATGTACTTACACAAAACATATATACATAGTTGTGTTTTTTTTTTTTCAGTAGTGAATCTGTATTTTCCTGTTTCAGTAATTGTTTTTGGAACTTCATTTTGAGAGCCCACTTATTCATCATATCCTAAAACACACCCTAATGGAATACCACTATTACTTTAAACCGAACTCTAGTTTGAAACTTACCCTCGATAATATGATAGCTCTGACATTTAAGGGAGAAACTGGAGGAAAAAATAATGTCAAGAAACCACATGATTAACCTGACCTTCTCCATGCTATCCGCTCATATTCTCGAAAGCTGGTTTCTGCTCGAGTGAGTCTGTATCTCATGCCTCTCAAAGTTCCCTACCCCCAAATAAGGAACAGAGGCAGTTAAAATGTGGAAAATTAAGAAAATGCAGAACACATCATTAACTCATATACTCAGGAAGCTGTGGCAATCTTTACTTCTCCTCACATAAGGCCCACTATAAATGAAATATATATTTTAATTATTTCCAGTTTAGATATTCCCAGTGCGCAATACACAACCTCAACTGCTTGCTGTAGAATAAAGGAAAATTGGGCGGTGAGAAAGCAAGAAGAAAGTTGCAGTTAATGCAGAACAGTTGCAAGTCATCGTCACATTGCCCTGAGCAAAACTCTTCCTTTTATTTTGTAGAAAAAGCAATTGATTTCCCTTACGTGCAGTGACTACATTCAGATTCTGTTTACTCATGAGCTCTGACAGGTTTACCCGAAGCAGCTTTGCAAACCAGCTGCTCCCTTCACAATCTCTGTGGTTATAATTCTTTTAAGTTGCAAGGATAACTTAAAATGTACACAGTTCTCCAGGATGCAAGGCAGGCAGCAAGAACTGTTGACATATTTTATTTTTTACATAGCATTTTCAATTACAGAGAATGGCATAAATTGAACTTTTATTCAATGCCTTCCCCCTTCTACCCCCACTTGTCATTTGTCAGGCAATAGAAAGCATGCAAAGTCACTTCAACTCAGCCTCACTCCAGAAAACTCCGCAAACTGGTCAGTAATATCACTCCTGATTCAATGAAAACCATGCTAGAGTCCTGTAAGTATATGAGTACATGGCTTTTCCACTGAAAATACTAGGGGTGAAGGGAAGAAGGTTTACAATGTAGGGAATCAGTAAAAATACCAAAGTAGTATATAATATCACTTTCAAACCCCTTTGACTACTTTTTCACTCCAGACTTAAAAAAAAAAAAAGCCTAATTTCTCCACAAGTTCTTGTAAGTTGTTACTGTTTTTCAAGCATAATGATTCAAATTTTATCAGAACAATAGCTAAGTTAACAGTTTCTGACATCTTTGACATGGCATTAGGCAGTGAGGTAACGGGGTGGGTTTTTAAATCCATCTTGTACAAGACAGATTCAGTGCTGTGAAGAATCCAGGAAAGTTCTCCTTATTTTATAAAAGTTTCTATAAGCCTTGCTTTGGCTTTCAGCCAATATATGATCATTAAACAAACATACTGGAAAGATACCTAAATATTTACTCGAATGAAAAATGTCCTAGAAAATGAAACTGTCCGGAAATAGAATAAAGTGGTCACAAAGCATCACAAAATGCTCAGAGATAAATGATTATTAAGATTAATTAAGGTTTAATATGCCCCTTTCCCTTCAGGAACTACACTTCCTTGCTGGGTGAATCCTCTCGGGGTTTCCCAAATGTCTCATTTTCCTTTGGGCATCTGAGTTTTTGCACACACTGTCTGCCCCAAGTGCCCAGGGCGTCCTTCCTGGCTTCATCCTCTAAAATGCAGATTACAAAGCCCCTCTGCCATCCTCCCCTAGTTCTCTGAGGAGAGGCGAGCTTCCACCCTGCACAGCTGTCACGCAACCACAGCATTATGGAAGCGCTCACCTCCCTGCTTAGCAGGCTCTGTCCCTGCGTCCTTCTTCCCCAAAGTTCCCTGGGGAAAGTGCTTGTCTACAGCTCACTTTCCTTAGAATCACAAATCCTCTGAAAAGTGCTAAGTGAGGAAACAATAATAAAATGAACAAAGATAAAATAATAATTCGAAATGTATAACACATGTATGCATATTTATACCTTATTTTTATTATTGTAAAATGTTTCAAATTGGTTTCAAGAAGAAACCCTTTCACTACACACCCCTTAATTCATGGTGAGAAGCAGTTCACATTGTTAATTTTTTTTTATATGGAAGGCCAATGTTTTTCAGAAAAATATTGCTTCAGAAATAACCAAGATAGTGTCAAAGATTTTAAACTATATGTGTTTTCTCATCAAATTTTAAGCTCAATTTATCGGTTGCATTTATCTTTTTTACTTGACTTACAGTCTCTCTGTTGGAAAAAAAATTGTCCATTTGAATATGAGTATGTGTAAAATCGTTAGCATTCCCCGAATAACCTGTCCCAGCAAATATGGCTCAGATTACCTGCAATATCCATAAATACGAATATGGAGGCTAGTGTTCAATTCTTTCATTCAAAAAAAAAAGGGGGGGTGAGAAGAAGAAGGAGAGAGAGAAGAAGAGGAGGAGGAAAATGAAAAAGGAGGAGATAGAGAAAGAGAAGGGGGAGTAGGAAAAAAAAGGAAAGGAAAAGGAATGAAAGATTTAGAAACCTCCTCTGACCCCCCCCCCCCGAATGTCTTATAGAAACAGCTAATATTCATTAAGTCCTTGGAAACCATTGACTTATGTACTTTCAATGCATTGTCTTAAGGAATTTTCACCCACATTTTCTGTTATGCCAACTTCCATTATCACCAATAAGCGAATGACACAGAAATGCACAGTCCAAACCAATATCTCAGACCTACATCCTAAGTTCCAGGCCAGATGTGTCCAGATGCTTATCCAATGGCTCCTCTTGGATATTGTGAAGATACTTCAAATTTGTTCTGCAAACAATGTAGGACTGAATCCTCAGAACCTGTAATAGTGCCTGAGATGTTGAAGGAACACACATCCTAGTTGAAGAACTTAAGAAATAAGTGGGTAAAACTCAACACTTCAGCACTGAGGTGTCATTGAGATGTCAGTGTCACTGAGATGACATTGAGAAAAATTTCTCTCAATTTCATTTCTTAAGTATTTTAGAAATCAATTCATTTTCCTTTACCATCATCCACCTCTCTCCTGGGGCTACTGTTCAGACACTTTCAACAGTTAAATCCACTTCCACTCACACTTTTTCTAATCCATTTTCCACAGTGATTTCAATCTGATATGCCAAGACTTTGAACATTTCAGGAGTTTTTTGTTGCTCTTAAAACTGTCATCGGTAATGTGACCCATAAGGTTCTCAGCTGCCTTGCTATTGTCTCAGTCTACAGATGCTCTTATTACAGCAGTTTTTAATTCCCTGTAGAGGGCAAGCTCTCTTCTGCCTAGAGGTCTTTATATATGGAGTTGCTGCACCGTAAAACCCTGCAGTCCCTCTCACCTAACCTCCATGAGTCGATTCCCATTCACTCTTCATTGGATTTCCAGACTCACTCTGTCTTCCTCTTAAAGCTCAAAGTGATTGTATCATATTTGTTTGTGATAACTTAATGAATATCTGTCTTTCCCATGAAGGCAGAATATCTTTTTTTCCCATTTAATTTTATTCTTCTCTCCTTTTTCAATGCCTGCTCAGTATTTATACAGTTTTAAAGGAATACATTGATAAGATTTATAAAGGAAGATCAATATCAAGACATGGGTTGAAAAGTTACTGGTGTTTGGAAAATATGGAAACATAAAATAATCATAAAAACAGAGATTTATCTATGAAGGAAAAGCTTCCAAGTTGAGCTCATTACCTCATTCAAACAGTTTATGCCAGACGATATTGTAATAACGTAATAATCTTTGAGGAGGAAAATATTTAGCCAAAGAAATCTACTAAATATTTCATTATAGTCTGCAAATATAAGGGTAACAGAAGCCTTAATTAAATATGTGCGGCAAAATCATAATGTCCATCATTGTTCACTTCTGATGTGCCTCTATAGAGCAAGAGGTAAAAAGGAAAAATGATCAAGAACAGAGAAAAATACAGAAAAAAATAAAATGAATAACATAAAGTTTAACATGTCATCTAAACTAGTACATTTCAAAGATAAAACCGTTGAAATAATTACACAACTACTTACAGGTTGAATCCAAAAGGAAAAAAACATATACACCTGAAACTAAATTAAGAAAGTATATAAGCAATAAGGGTAAAGAGATCAGAGACCTAAATATAAAACCTAAAACTGTAAAAACTCTTAGACAAAAACATACTGAAAACATTTATAACATTGAATTTGGCAGTGATTTCTTGGATTTAGTCTCAAAAACACAGGCAACAAAAGAAAAATCGATAAATTGGGTAATATTAAAGTTTAAAACTGTGACTTGAAGGATGCGATAGTGAAAAGACAAGCCATGAATAAGAAAAATAAATGCAATCCATACATCTGACAAAGGTTTAATATTCAGAATATTTAAGGAATGATAACACAACAACAACAACAAAAGCAAACAATTTGATTATTAAGTGTACTAGGAACTTGAATATACATTCCTCCAAAGAAAATTAACAAAGGGCTACATACAAAAAGCTTATCAAAAGACGCTCAACATCACTAATTATTAGGAAAATATAAATCAAACCGCAATGAGATATCACCTAACATATACTACAGTGACCACTATCAAATAAATACAAAATAACTATCATGAAAGTTGTTTAGAAATTGGAACCCTTGCTCATTGTTGGTAAGGCTGAAAATGGTTCAGCCACTATGCAAAATAACGTAGAAGTTCCTCAAAATATTTTAAAAAATTAATAGATGACCCAGCATTTCCATTTCTGGCTAAAAACCAAAAAGAATTGAAAGCAGAGACTCAGAAAAGAGGTGTGTATGGCCATATTCACATCAGCATTATTCAAAATAGCCAAAAATTGGAAGCAACTCAAGGTCCCATTAGTGAAAGAGTGAATAAAATATAGTATATAGAATACATACACTGAAATATTATTCAGTCTTGAAAAAGAAAGAGAATCTGAGACATGCCACAATTTGAATAAATCTTGAAGGCATTATGCTAAGTAAGAAAGTCCAAGTATAGAAAGATAAATATTGTAGGTTTCCACTTATAGGAGCTACTTAGAGTCTTAGGGTTCATAGAGACAGAAAGTAAATGAGGCTGGGATGAAGCAGAAATGGGGAATTATTGTTAAGTGGTTACACAGTGTCAATTTTGCAAGACAAGAGTCTATTCTGGAGATAGATGGTGGTGATGGTAGCACAGTAGGGATGTACTTTAAGTCACTGAACTGCACACTGAAATGTGGTTAAGATGATATATTTTGTGTGTATGTTACAATTTTTTTAAAGGAAGGTATACAATGTAATTTAAAAGTAAAAAAGAAAAAACCAGGCCAATAAATTAATGCCAGACAAAATAAAGGAAAATTGTTTAAGTCGGAGAGAGAATTTCTTTATAAAACATAAAATATTGACAGTTTTAAAAAATAGATTTATTTAAGCATACAAGAGCTGGGGTGTAGGCCAGAGGTGTGTGAGTGGGGGTGAGAGAATTCACCAGAGACATATTGGGAGCAAAACAGGTGGCTCTACTGAAATACACCGCTGAGGGGAGTAATGGTGAAACAGGAGAGGTCTGCTGCCCAGTGTGGGTTAGTTGGCTCCCTGACTGGGGATCGAACTCTTGCTGCAATGACTGCCCATAGCTTCCCAGTGCTGAGACTTAACCCCTTGCACCACCAGGGAGGCCCCCCCAATTTCCCAGAGTGAAGAGAAAAATCTTAGGAATGTCTATGAATCAAGTAGCCTGAAATTAAGACACAGAAGTAGTAGCTGCAAGAGTCACAAGGAGAGATGGAAAGAAACAGAACTTTTCTAATGGGAATATTATGCATGCCTTTCTTAATTCTTGACACATCAACATAAGAAAAGAGAAAGAACCTAATTTCTTAAGAATTAAATTGAGTTATACTTTTGTACAGCAAACATAATGATACATAATTAATTTTAATATGTATACCATCCAGATCAAAAAGAATAGACATTTCCACATCCCAGAAAGTGTCCTTGTGTCTCTTACCACTCAGTATCTAAGGTAACTATTTCTCACCTCTATCACCACAGAATAGTCTTTTTTTAAAAAAAGATTTATTTATTTATGCATGCAAGCTGGGGTACAGGCCAAAAGCGTGGGGCAGCGAGAGGGTTCACCAGAGATAGAATGGGGGGCAGAACAGGCAGATTGGCGGAAATAGATCGCTTTGGGGAGCAGCGGGCGAAGCAGGAGAGGTCTGCAGCACCATGTGGGAAACTCCTCCCTGGCCTGGCATGGAACTCGCGTTGCCACTGCCGACAGCTCCACCACCAGGGAGGCCCTAGAATAGTCTTGACTACTATTCAGTTTCATATGAATCGATTTGTATGTGGTCTTATGTATTTCACTTCTTTCACTCATCACATTTTTTTGATCCATGCACAGTGTCGTGCATATAAAATTTGTTCATTTTTATTGTATAGCATCAGTTGTATAAATATAACAAAGACTGCTTCATGGAAGTGTTGGAAACTTTGTTTTTCCTTTTGCTGAGTATTGAACTAGGAGTCAAATGGTTGGGCATTTGGGTAAGAGTATATTATCTTTGTTAAAAATTCCCAGTTTTCCAAAGCATTTGTTCCATTTTAAACTCCCAAACATTAACCTGCGAGTGTACCAGCTGTTCCACACATTGCAAATGTGTGATACTGTGTTTTTCAATAATTCTATCAATGATCCCCCCCCACATTTATTGAACTGTAACTGACATATACATATTTAGGTCGTACAGAATTCACCATGACACAACTTCCCTTTCTTTCATGAATAATGATATTTGAACACCTTCTTGTGGGTTTTATTGACTAAATATTTTCTTGTGAAGTGTCCGTTGTAGTCTTTTACTCTTTCCTTAAAAATTGGGTCGCTTGTCTTTTCTTTATTGATATGTTCCAGGAAAAAAGTTCTTTGTCCAGTTACATATTGGGAATATTTTTCTGAGTTTGTGCCTTATTTTCCACATTCTTAAAAATGTTTTGATGACCAAGAATATTTAATTTTGGCAAAGTCATCTTTACCAATTTGTAGTTAGTGTATTTGAGTCTGTTCTGAAAAATCTCCACACCCCATGGTCTCAAAAGACAATTGCCAATATTTTGTTCCAGAGTTTTATGGGCTTTTTTTCATATTTAAAAATATAATCTATTCATATTTTATTTATTGTAAGTATTAAGAGATGTTAATACATGAAACTCTCTACTTGAAAAGAAATGGAAATAAAACTTTTTATACATCAGTAACATCTTACAAAACAACCATAATTTAGGCCACCAAAAATCCCTCAATCAATGCTGAAGCAATAGTAACAAAACCACATTATATGCCCATATGCAATAAAGTGAGAACTATTTTTTAAATCTTGGAAATCAACAAAATCATCTCTCATACATTAGGTAAGAAGCAAATTAACATTTCAAAGAAAAATATCTAGAAAATAATAAGACAACTTTTTTTTTAAATCTTGGACAAAATCAATTTTACACTGAAATAGGTTCAATTTAACCCCCCCACCATAAATAAATAAATAAATAAATAAATAAATAAAATGAGAGGGAATGCGAAGGAATCAATAATGAGAACAAAAAATATATTAACTTGAAACTAAACAAGCCATCCCTATACCTTTCCTTATAAAACGTGGAAAGTTGGGCCTCCCTGATGACACAGGGGTTAAAGTTTCAATGCTATCTAACTATCGCCAGTCACTGTGGCACTAGTTCAATCCTGGGCCAGGGAGCTAACCCACATGGCGCAGCAGGCGGAACTCTCCTGTCTTGCCCACTGTTCCCCTCAGCAGTTATTTCAGTAGATTCATCTATTCTGCTTCCCTCTCTGTCTCTGGTGAATCCTCTCACCACCTCTGGCCTAGACCCCAATTCTTATTTGCATAAATAAATAAAAAAATCTTAAAAAAAAAAAAGAAAGAAAGCTACCGTAACATAAGTCGCTACCTGATTACTCCTGTGATGGGGAAAGAGCCTGCTGATGCTCCCCTCCTTGCCCTCTTTCTCCCTCCTTTTGGCTTGAACAAGATACAGTGACCATCTTGCCACCATGTTGAAAAGTTCAAAACAATCAAGATTAACTTCAGTACTGACAGTGAGAAAGAGCACCAGTACCATCTGCATTGTGACTCCTTGTTTTGTTAGAAAAAGGCTGAAAGCATTCTTAACTGACACCATGAGCAATGAGATGCAAATGGGGGTCATATCCATGGAGCTGAATTGATGTAACAAATAGATGAAGTGTAAATGTGGATTTATTTTGTGATAAAGATATTGCATCAGGTCAGTGGTGGTAAACTGGGACAACTTCATAGTTGAAGAAAATAATAAAAAGGATAGTTTCACGTTGCTTCTGACAAGGTACATAATCTATACAAAATATAATCTAATAGAATATAATAATTTTACAAATTATAATCTATAGAATCAACCTGTGGAATCTTAGAGCAAATTTTACCAAACAAAACACAGTAAATGTTATTTTCTTCTGAAACACACCTCCCAACATTTAGAAGAAAATCTCTGATTTAATGTCTGTGTTTTTCAACAATTCTATCTGCAGGTCAATTGTGGAAGAGGTCAGTGGGGAATATTGTAAGCACTGTGCAATTAAAGTTGGAGCCTATTTAAATTGCATTAACCACAAAGATGAGTCACTATCTCCCTGAAGTGAAACTAACAAGGAAATATTTTTGGTTTTGCATTTGGTTTTGAAACAAAGGCAATTATCTTTATGTTTTCCTTTCCTCGTTTTCTTAAGAATATACTTCAATTCTTATAAAGGTGACTTCTGCAGTTTTCCTTTTTAAATTCGTTATTCTTTAGGTAATATTGGCTTACAATTGTCTGCGGTTCAAAGGTACAGGATCACAGACTCCAGCTAGCTGTCTGTTACCACACCACAGCCCCCTGGGCCCCTCCTCCCTTGCTCCCTACCACCTCTATGCCCCCTCTGGAAGCCTCAATTCTATGTTCAGGTTTCTAGGCTTTACATATATATATATATATATATATATATATATATATATATATATATATATATATATATATATATTAGACACGGTTAAGGTATGATGAGAAATTTATTTTTCTTCAATCTTGGCTAAAAGTGGCTAGAAAAGTCATCCAAGCTTGAAATATTTCAGGGTGAAATCTCAGAACCTAGCATTTTAATATTTATTATTACATTTTTTTTAAATTGGTCAAGAGCCTCCTAGGTAAGTCTCCCTCTAAAGACCAATCTTGACATTTCTACATTCCTAGAAAATTGTCCATTTGTTGGGATTTTAATTCATTAATATAAAGTTGTTTCTATAGACCCCCCCATAGATTTTTTAAAAATATTTCTGTGTGTAGATAGGTTCCTAATATTAATTATATGGTTACTCTCCTCTCTTACTGTGTCTCTCTGTTTTATTGCTTTTTTTTTCTTTTCAAAGATTTATTTATTTATACATACAAGCTGGGGTTACAGGCCAGAGGCATGGGGCAGCGAGAGGGTTCACCAGAGACAGAGTAGGAAGCAGAACAGGCAGATCAGAAATACACTGCTGAGGGGAGCAGCGGGGCGAGGCAGGAGAGGTCTGCTGCACCATGTGGGATTCTCCCATGCTGGGAGTCGAACTTGCATCGCCCCCTGCGTCGAACTCAAATCATGTGCTGCTGACAGCTCCACAGCGCAGTGCTCAACCGCTGCACCACCAGGGAGGCTCTGTTTTATTGCTCTTTTAAAACAGTATGTGGTTTCACCAATCAATTCTACTTATTTATTTGTTATTTAATAAATTTCTTCTTTATTTTTATTTCTTCTTTCTACTTGCTTTAAATATTTTATTAATCTTTGTGTTAATTTTTTTATTTTAATTTGTGCTATCCCTGTTCTATTTGTTGGATTTGAAATACTATATCATGTATTTTGAACATGTCTTTGACAATTTTGGAGTATCATTGGTTTTTATATAGAGTGTTTGTGTTTTAAATATTCTATCCTATTTCCTTAGATTTTTCTCTAACCAATGGATTTTTTTTTTAGAAATATACCTTATAGCTTCTCAAGAGTGTTTGAAATTGTTAGTTATATTCCAGTTGCATGTATTTTGTGGTTAATGGTTCCTCCCCAAAACTCTAGTTTAAATATGAGAAATGACTCAAACTTAACTGTAAGAAAATGCCAGACAAACCAAAATTGAGGGTTATACTACAAAATTCTAACCAGTACAACTCAAAAACTGGCTAGGTAATGCAGAGCAAGGCAAGTCTGCAAACCTGTCACAATCCAAGGGATACTAAAGACACACATCAACTAAATATAATGTGGCAGTTTGGATGGAACCCTGGCACAAAAAAAGACATGAGGGGGAAACAAGTGAAATTGTAATCACGTGTGGAGCTGAGTTAGAGCTGACAAACCAGTGCTGGTTGCTTAGTTGACAAGCCATATCACAGTAATGCAAGTCGTTAACAACAGGGGAAGAGGGTGAGCGCCATGCTGGTGCACTCTGTCCTATCTTTACAGAACTCCATAAATCTAAAAACTATTTTAATGAAAAGGTTCACTTTAATTTTAAGAAAGCTAAACAAAACCCTCTCGTTGCTTGTCTCCTTCCATCTGTAGTATACTCACATCCTCACCACAGCATTCAAGGATCTGCATGGTCTGTCCCTCTGTTCCTGACTATCTTAACCTGAAACCCTACTCAGCCCCTGTTCATCCTACTCTGCCCCATGGATGTGGACCTCCTTGTGGCTCCTCTAGCATACAGGTTGTTTCTCCACTCTGTCTTCAGTTTCCATGTGTCTCACTTCTTCACTTACTGTATATTTTTACACAGATGTCTTCTTCAAAGCGACGTGCACACACACACAATCTAACACACATACACAATCTAACACACACAACTTAGTCCATGCACACACACAATCTAATACACACATATATACAAACACAATCTAACACAGTCTAACACATACACACACTACTTTGTTTTCAGTCTCTGTTCACTAGATGCAAGTTTCACTAGGGCAGTGATTTTTTTCATGTTTTATCCATGTCATGTATGTCCAATACCTAAAAAACATCCAGCCCATGGTAAGAACTCATTTCATTGAACAAATGAAATTAACCAAACAAGATTCTTCGGCTGTAGCCCAAGTAGAAACTGTGGTGACCTAGGCTTGGTTTATGGCAGTAGACATGGAAAAAAGTGGTCAACTTCTGGGTGTATTTTGAGTTTTGAGCAAACAGGACTTGGGAATGAATTAGACACGGTTTTTTGGGAACTAATGAAGAATGACTCGGTAAGTGTGAGAATGACTAATGAAGAATGACTCGGTAGGTGTGTTGAGGGTTGCACCATTTAGTGGTATGGGGAACATTTCAGAGGAGCATGTACGGGTATAGAACCCAGAGCTTTATTGATCTGAGGAGTCCCTTAGCTAATCAAATGGATATGTTCAGTTATGAGTTTGGGTTTGAGGAGACTGGAGCTAGAAATCCTGCCTTTGAAGTCATCAACCAGACAGTGGTCTTTAAAGCTACAGTACTAGGTAAGATCATGCAGGAATAGAACATAAAAGAGTAGAGGACCAGAAGCATCTCCCCAAAAGTTTAATGATGTAACCAGAGAAGTAGACTACAAAAATTACCAGGAGTTAAGACAATGAGGGTGTGAATAAAATCTAGATGTTTTACCATGTGGGCTTTCAGAAGATATTTTTCTAAGAAGAAAGTAGTCATCCCCGTCAAATGCAGCTAAGAAAAAACTGAGATGAGGTTGAAATTTGTCTCTGGGCTTAGGCACTGATGTCCAGAATAAGGATGTTTCACTAAAGTTTGAGGAATAACCCCTAATTATCATGGGTCAGTAAGGAAGTGGGAGGAGTAGAAGTAGAGACAATGATGACAGCCCAGGAGGGCAGAGAAATACAGTGCAACTAGAGTTATGTTCTTGCACTCAAGAGGCTCATTGACAGGATGTTTTGTGGCCATGCACTGACAAAGCAGAAGATGGAGCCTGTGGGTAAAGTGCATGAAAGTCGAGAGATTGATGACAGAAAACTGAGAAACTATTTTTCATAGAGTAGGATACGTATTCCAAACGTAGAAGGGCGGAGGAAAAATTCATTAAAGAAATATTACAAAGAAACTACAAACTAAATGATGGAAACCAAACTATTAATTTAGACAACAGGTCAAAATGGATTACGTACCTCTATTGATACAAAAGTTTCTCATTTAGGCTTAAAAACTGCTCTGCTCAATGTTGCTGTCTATAAAAACAACGATGGAAAAAGGATAATTATGCAAATGTCAACTAACAGAGAGCTGGAATATCAACAATGCCCTTCTAATAATTTTATCTCTTGGTTGGGGTTTGAGACAAAGCATCACCTAAGGAAAAGTACTAACCTTGATGGACCATCACCCCCAAAACATAGCAGAATCCACATGGAAGACGAGGGATACTAAGGTAGAGGGAGTGAAATGGAAATGCAACTTTAACTTTTCCCAGTGGCGGTAACTACCCTTCTTGACTTAGGGCTCCAAAGAACTCTAACTACAAAGCACACAAGACATGCCTTGCTCTAATTATAGGGTTCAGGATTGTAAAATATCTACAATATGAAGTTGACACATTTGGGACATATTTGGAAGGTAAAATGTATAGGGAATGCGGATGTATTTTATATGTATATTTGTTATAGTGAACCAAACCCAATGCAAACTTTTTTCAGGATCCATGGAGCATTTATGAAAATATAAAATTGCAAACTTTCCCTGACAATTCTTCATGGATTCCTAAAAAATAGAAATTTTATAGGCACATATTTAAATGCAACCAACACAGACATCGATGCAAACATTAATGACAAAACAAAATCTAGCCCTCTGGAAACTGAATAATAAAATATCCAAATTAATACAAGGTTTATAAAAGAAATAAAAGCTCAACTAAAATCTCCTCAGAAAAAATAATGGTTGGGAAACAATGAATTCCAATGCATGCCATATAAATATTGTATTCCCAATAAAATCTATAGTCTTAAAAGCTTTTCATTTAAAAAAGGAAGAAAAATGAAATGACATGGAAATGTAATTTAAGAAGCTAGAGGGGATAGTGGAATACAAGAAAAAGGAAGTAATAAAGATATCTATAGAATTTAGTGAATTAAAGAACAACAGATTAAAAAATGTGTTCTAGTGGGAGTTCTTTGAGAATTCCACAGAATTAGAAGAACCACCAAAACCAACCTAAAGGGTGCATGGAGATGGATGTAACTGTGGGATTCAGGACACCCCCTGAGGGAGCCCTGTGAGGTGAACAGATCTCAGTCAAGCTCAGTGTGCTCCCAGAGAGTCTGAAACCCACAGGTCTCCCCATCCCAGAAAAAGTACTCAGGCCTTAGTGCATCTCATGTCCCAGAATCTTACTTACTACCCAAGAAAGAACAGGATGGGACTAAGCCTGTATTTTGAACAAAAATAGATCAAGTTTACATTCCTACTTTGGACTGAGAAATTCCTAGGTCAGGCTGATTTTTAAACCTGATAATTATTAGATCAAGTTCTTTCATTGGTCAGTGGGAACTACAGATTGGATTAACTACAGATATGTGTAAATGAAGGTGGTTTTCACACTGAGATTAAAAAGTATGTGAGTATGATAACCATCACAAATCTGAGGCTAAATGTTAACATATATAGTAATTATGGAAATACAGTTTACCCTTATGGAGGTGACAAGAGTTTGAATGATGTTTGTATTCCCCACTTGCTCATGAGCTCCACAAGTGCAGGGGCCCTGTGCTTCTGTCTAGTACTGATGGTGAGGTATAGAAACTAGAGTGGTGCTCAATACGCATGTGCTGAAAGAAGGAAGGCAAAGAGGTGAAAATGAAGGGAGAGATGGAGGAGAGAAGGGAAAGGCAAAGAAGAAGAAGAAAGCAAGAAGAGGGGAGAAAAGAGGAAGGGAAGGTGGGTAGGAAGAAGGAGAAGGAGGGATATTAGTTGGTTCTGTGGAGTATCATTTGGGAAACATGGGTTGTGTTTTCTGAGGTCCTTTGCCCTATAAATATTTATGTTGGAACTCTCACATATGTGTAACACCCAAGGGAATTTGGGATTGGGATACAGAACTGGAGTTCAGAGTACTGGAATTCTTACATAAGCATCTGGGGTAATAACAGGAGTTAAATATTTAAACCTTGACAACCACAAATTTTGGGTTGTACCCCAATGACATTATAGCGGTGTGACCATTACAAGTCATATCTGCTTCTTCTACCCTCCATAGTCTTAACCCTTTGCAAATTTGATTCTCTCCTCTTAAACTTATTCATCTCCATTTATGAAAACAAATTCTCTAAATCACAACCACATGTCATTACTCTATGTGGTCCCTCATTCCTACCCTCTCTCCCACTTCTTTTTTCCTCTTTTCATTTTCCCTCTCCCCCTTCTTTCCTTAAACACATATTTATAACAAACCAAGTTTGTGCCTGTCCCAGGGTCTGTTCCCCCACATCTCCCTCTTTTGCTTTGTCTCTGTCCTTCCTAAATATGGAGCTTGAGACGGAGGTGCTGTTCTAGATGTGGTCAGTTGGTCATATTTCTGGACCTGAATATTAGATTCATCCAGGCTAAAAGTCCATTTGTGTTGGGACAATCCATCATATTTTTGGCTCAAGTTGTGCTCACAGCCAAATGAGCCTTATTGGTTGTGTGCCGGGGGCCAGATCATTTCCTGATTTGAACTCATAGGACCAATTGCAATTGCAATTATGTTAGACGACCTACCTATCCCTGTTATAGTTCACTCTGCAGCTTTCAGTCTCTCTTTGAAATCAGTGAAATCCTTTGCAATCTTTCAGTGTATTTGCCAAGCAACAGAATGTGAGAATTAAATATTGTAGCTTGAAAAAAGCAGGATTTAAGGGGCTGGAATATTTCAGCCATTTTATTCCATCATAGGTTTCATTATTTTCTAATGCATTTGCAGAAACTCTAGGCTTTTCAAGGTAAAACCAGAGGTCACATAGAGGTAGGAGAAGCTAAGGATGGATTTTATCTTCACTTCAACAAGACCATCCCTGACCATCTTGTACTTCTGTATTCTTTGTAAGATATAAAGTTAAAAAGAAAAAAAAACATGAATACAAAGTCTTGCACTATTTTTAAAACACTTGAACACCAGTAAATTCTAAATGCTTTCCCTCCTATATGTTGAAGTTATTTTACCCATTCTATTCTCTTTCTATTCAAGGAGGGGGCATGGGTTTTATTTTCTTTTCTTGGGTAAATCTTCTACTGATTATCTCTTCTCTACATTACTATCTCCTGCTCAAGCCTACAAAATGAACCAGTCACTTGGACCAGGCACCGTCCTGGGCTCCTCCGCTTGCTCACCCCCCTGCTCTTTGACCTGTGAGTTGTGATTATGCCATATCTGTGTCTTCACCCAAGGGCAGCAATCTATTTCTCAATGCTCATTTTCTTGATCTCTCCGCATTTCTTAAAATCCAAACACCAACCCCGCTCTCCTGATGTTAGTCTTCCTTGAAACCCCTGGTCTCCCACAACTTAAACCCACATGCATTACACTGTAATGATCCATGTTCAATGTCGTCAAAGTTACTTGAATGCTTTAAGAATTTAGGATATATCCACATAGCTTAATCCAGTCAAACTTGTGGTTTTTGGCATCCATCTATAACATATTAGTTTGAACCATATAAAACCACCATTTTGTAGATCAAAAATATACTATAGTTTTGCAAGATGTTGTTACCATTGGGAGTAGTTGTAAATGTTACACAGGATTCTTCTATATTTATCCCCACAACTGCAGATGGATCTATATTTTTTCCAATAAACGTTTTAATTAAAAACGGTCAAATAATAATTTCTTACGATGCAATCTAATAGCACCAAAACTTTGTTTAGAAACAATGAATTATGTTTTTCTCCTTCTGGATTTTTCTATGCACTTCAAAGTGCTAATTCAGAAAAACCAACTTTATAAACTCTAAATGATTTATGAAGATAGAGGATTTTTCACCAAATAATTAAACTTGATCACATGGTAATTAAGAGTAAGCATTTGATAGAAGCGAGTCATTGCCCCCAAAACATGGCGGTGGACAGACGCTAAGATCACGCTCTCCCACAAAAAATCGATTTATGGAGAAAAATATCCCTAACTTTGAGAGCTGTCTCGAAGAGAACTGGATACCCTACGCAATACAATCAACCCCGGGGGTGCTTTGGACTTAAAAATAAACTGAAGAGTCGGAGCATTTGGTAGAAGCATGAAATTTTTTCAGTGCCAATTCTTTTTACAAAGTGCTATCCTTAAATGATTTTCATTTTGTTTACAAATATGTTTTTCCCATGGTGCATCATTTTTAGAACAAACGAATTATCACTTCATCAACTTAGGATTGGATTTGGTTGAGAAAAATTTAACCACTTTGCTGTGATTTACTTATTTTTTAAAGATTAAAATGTTGAACAGGGTTTGGGTCAAGGCAGGTATTACATACTAATGGCATCTTTAAATAAAAGGATCTCAGTGTAAATGAAACATTAAGGTCATATAATCTAATCATGCACGCTTTTCCTGCCACTACACTCCCCAAAGCATTTGAAAATGTCCTTGGACACTTCCTCATAGGTTGCACCTATCTCTCAGAAACTTGAATTCACTAATGTGAATTATACCCCTTAGTTCAAAAAGAGTCAAGTTTGGAATTTTCTCCATAATCAGACTTGTAAATAGTTGTACAGGACCATATTGCTCCCCTTTATCTTAATCTTTCCCCCAATTGCAATGCTTCCTAAGTTCCCAGTCCTTCCTCATGTGGCCTGACTCTCAGCTTCTTCTTATTTGTGCTCTCTCCCGTCATGGTTCCTGTTTGTGTTCGCTCAGCTAAGTGCAGTGCCTGGAATCCCAGCTGTGGTCTCAGCAGTCAATTACCTCCCCTTCACCCTAATTCATCTACATACCAGATATATTTAATGAGATGATCCTGCCAGTTATTCTTGTTTTTGGCATTCATGTTCCACCATTAATTCTTCTAGTTCTTAATTACAGAACCAAAATCATCATCCCCTGTTCCTCCTCTCCGCCACTTTTAGACCAACTTTGAGCTCTTGATAGTCAAATTGACCAATAACAAGAGAAAAATAACTTGGTCCAAATTTGAATGTCATCAATAGATCTCATGTCTTTCCAGAATTTAAGAAATATTGCATACCAAGATGGTTAAACACAGTATGTTAAACCCGGGACATCCCACTTATCTTCTGTGATTTTCAGGATAAAACTTCTGGCTACTAGAGAGAAGATCAAAAATCTCTTTGAAGAACACACTTTAGTCCGTGACCCCATGATTGGAAGATGATAGAGATCATTCCAGAGTGTTTTCCATGGTGGGAGGGGAATGCTAGCCTTTCTCTCAAATTATAGAGCGAAACAAACAGTTCTTATTATTTCCAGACAAACAATGAGGCAAATGCTGGAACAAGTTAAGGTTTATAAGGAACCACATTATAAAGATGAAAGGAAAATAAGCCATGAGATCTTGGGCTGGGTGGCTCTGGCATGGTCAGTGAGGGCTGCCTACCCCCACCTGCCCTGTTGGTTGTTGGAGGTTACCTAGTAGGATAGTGCCTGACCACACTCTGGACTCTTTGTTCTCTGAATAAAGAGAAAACCTAAAGTGCTTTCAGGGGCAGAACTCCTCAGACAAGTCATAGGGCCACTCAGTGCTACTCACCCACAGGTCTGTTTTCCAAATCAAGTTTTCCTGCATAAACGCTGACATCTTCACCCCAGTCCTCACTATTTAACCAATCCTATCTCTAGATAGTTTAGATTTCATCTTAAGTTAAACAACATTTGGAAGGCATCAAAATACAAGCCATGTCCCAGGACTTGAACACTCAGGAAATCATTTCTTTTTTTCAGCAGGTGGCACTGTTGCAATGAGGCTGTTTCTTCTGGAGAAGTCAGAATCAGAGGAACCAGCAAATCTTAACCATACAGTGTATTTAATTCAAGAGTCAGTTGTATTTTTTTTAAACACCTTAACAAAGTGATAGTCACCAACAATGGGACAACCAACTTTTTGTGTCTCCTGGTTGGATGCACGGAGGGATGTCACCTTATGTGGTATTTTTGCCAAAAATACACAATCTGAATTTCCTCATGAGGAATCATCAGATAAACGTAAAGTAAGGGATGTCGTGTCAGTAACTTGTCAGAACTTTTCAAAATTATCTAAGTGAAGTCAAAGAATGATTGAGATTGCTCAGGAATCAATAAAACTAAAGATAATACATACATATTATGTCTGATCCCTGATTGAATCCTGGATCTGAATAATAAAACCACCATACAGAACTCTGTCAATAAATGAAACAATTGTCAACCTCTTAATGTAAGTTATAAATTAGATAATATTATTGTATCAGTTTTGAATTTCCCAGTGCTGATCATCCTACTGTGATGAAGTAAGAGAATGCTATACTTAGGAAATACATGCTGAAGTACCTGGAAGGAAAGGGTATCGTGAAATCAACTCTTCAACTTATTCTCAAATTTCAGAAGGAAATAGGATTGTACATATTGGGTATATACTGAAATTATATCAAAATAAAAATTACATTTCCACACCTCTTCACCCAACGTCTCCCCCAACTACTAAATATGGACACCCTCAGCCAGTCCCAATGAGAGACGTCCTGTCACCAGTCTTCCAGAAAATTCATGATCGTTTTAAGTTACTGTTTCCCTTTGGTCTCTGTAGACCATCTACATCATCAGGTCAGGCTGGGGATATGGTTTGGCTAATGATATGATCCTCTTGAGACCTCCGACTCTTCAAATATGTTTTGAGGATTCATTTCCAATATCCAGCAGATGGTCAGTTCACTTAAACATGCAAACACTCTTAGAAAACATGAAAAGAATAACTGAAATAAAAAGATGAATCATAGACTGCGAGTACCAAGGAAAATTTAGAAGTCGCTCAAATTCTGTCCCATCTCAGGCCCACTCTCACACGCCCCCACTTAAGAAAAGGAAGACACTAGAGCTCCAAAGACTCAAGTTTCCAAGGTCAAAAGGCTACAGAATCAGGTAAAACACCCAAAATTCCTGTCCTGGGCTCAGTATTTTGTCTCTGACTCTATTTCTTACAATGGGGAATGTAGAGGTACAAGGTCAGGTGTAAAGGACGTGAAGCCACAGAACAACATGATGAAACTCCTGCTGCATGAAAGATATAGGAAATAGTATTTATGCAAAAATGAACATATGCAAAATTTGCCTACATTTTCTATCTTAAAAACAGAGGCTTAAAAGATAATTCACTCATGTCAGGGCTGTTTTGGACTATGCCCTGAGGTGCCCCGGGAATGGCAGATCATCCCTCTTCTCTGCAGTAAAGAAACACCTAGACACCCTGGGACAACATAACCAACCAGTGGAAGGTGAGGCTTGGTCTGCAGCACTTCTGTTTAAAAGAGCATCTTGTAAAAGCGCAGCTGAGTTTCCACGGCACCAGCAAGTGTGAGATGCTAACAAAACCAGGATTTTCATTGAGTAAAAGTGCTGCGTGTCAGGTTCTTACAGGTGCTTGTATGATCTGGAATAGAGAAAGGGCCTCATTCAGGAAAACTGGTTTTGTGTGGAAAATACCTGCAGTCACACACACACACACACCCTGATCTCTGTTTCCTTCTTTCAGCCCGAGGTGTTTAAAAGCCTAGAACTTGTCAGACTGGCACATTGGAAATCCAGAGGGCCTTCCCCTGCTAATTTAGGTAAATATTTTCTCTGCTCTGCTGACTTCCTGGCAAGTTACCAGCCTTGTGCCTCTGTGGAAAATTGAAGAAAGCCCACTTGGGTGGCAAGAGTGCCAGTGCTTTCCATCGTCAGGGAGCCTTCCCACTCCCCATGGCAGGGCCTGCCCTGGCTCCCAGCAGCAGCCCTCCATATGGGAAACAACTGAGCACTCCTGCTGCCCTCAAGGTATAACAGGCAGCACTACTGGAGGAGGACCGCCCGGGAGGACAGATGGTCTCCATTCCTGGGCAGGAAAATGGCCATACTCTGGCTGCTGTTCTTGCCCCTGCGCTGTCTCCCTCCTAAATTTAGGTTAAATGAAACAGGAAGCTGTTAGCCTTGCACTGCTTCTGCAATTACTCTTGATCTCTGTGGCTAGCTTCCTCACTTAATTAGAACGAACAGGTTTTTGACCTGGGAAAACTCACAATTCAGCTTATTATGTATGTTGACTTAGTTCTGTGTCCGAATTGTCCTCTTATATTTCCACTGTGAAATGTTTCTATAAACACACACACACACACACACACACACACACACACACACACACACACACACACACACACACTGTCCCCATCCCAACTCAGCTCCCTGCTAGCCATTAGGGAGCATACTTTATAATTCCAAACAAACTCTTTGGGATGTTCTGGTAAGCAGTTTCATTGCCATCATAAGCAAACATTTACATTTTGCTTAAGTGAACACATAGTTCATTCTGGCCGCTCAGCATCAGTGACATCTGTTTCCCACAGGTACAAACCCAACTGCCCTTTTCCTGGCGCAAACAGTGAGCGTGGGCATTGACACGTGATTATAACATCCAAAGGTGGGGGATGCTGCATCTTTGGTTGGATCATCACAACAGCAACCCTGAAACGAGGGCTTGGGCGCAGGTGGGCAATCTAGCAAGTGATCCTGGGAATCTGGCGTGAGACGCAAGGCAGGAAAGGAGACCGTGCCGCAAAGAAAAGGTTAATCAGCTCACTGCCACTGTGAACACTTCGGATTTCTTGTCCAGCTCAAAATGAGTCGAACATGATTGAGTTGTCCCACCAGAAGCTTCCAAGAAACTGGAGAATTTATCCCCAACTCCCAACAGTTAGTGACTTAGCATTGCTCTCAGGGAGAGGAGGGCATTAACTTGACCTGCCCACAATCCAATGCAGGACTTGCTGGTGGCAGGCTAGAGAGATCAAGAAAGATGGAAGAACAGAGTTGCTCTGTCTGGACATGCTTTCCAGGTGGGATCTGAGGAGGTTAAGACCCTGAGTTTTCATGACATTCTGGCATGATGAAGTTAGCAGAATTAAAAATGCTGCACATGGTGTTTAGGTAGGTGACCTAGTGGGTACTTTTGTTCCTGTCAAGAACCCCAGAGGTTCCAGAAATGATCAGTTATTTACCCACATGGCTGCAGATGTGTGGACACTAACTGAAAAAGATGAATTTGAAGAGGACCTAATGGCAGGGGGACTAGAACAGGGCTAAAGCTGTGTGATAGGAGGAGAGAAATTCAGATGGGGCTGCCCACGTGTTGCAGAAGTTGCCAGCAGGGAGGCTGCGCAGGAGAGTTCAAGCTGAGCCTCTGCTCGGCAAAGACAGTGCACAATGCCTGATGTGGGCCAAGGCCTCAGCACCTACCCCAGGCAACCAATGCCAGTTGAGTTTCCTGGAATTTAAATCTAGTGCCAGAGAGACAAGCAGAGATGGGAGAGGACTGAATCACCCATGATTATAATGTTAGTAAAGCTCTTGCTATTTGATGAAATGAGATACCAGATAAGCAAAGCTTAGTAATTGAAAAATAATGTTCCTTTTCTTCTGGGTTTGAGAAATTTACTCCTGCTGTATCTGACAGAGTCCTAGGTACTAGTGTGTATCCTAAATTTACCAGCTCAAGTAACTTTGGATTTTTTGAATTTGAACTTGGCTGGTAATTAGGTTGCATTTCCCCACCAGTGGAACCTGCGATAAGAATTCAAGTGTCAAGAATTTAGGAGCAGTCTCAGAAATCACCCCTATGGGGTATAAAATAAGACAGGAAAGGGAAAGCAGCAAGTATAGTGGAGGGTGTGGATCAAGTGTGATTTACTGTGTACCCACTGGGGGTCTTCGTGGGGCTGAGCTGAACATGCCTCAGTGTTGTCCCACCCCAGGGGCAAGGGAGCTGCAGAATTTACCCACCAGTTAGATTTTGTTTGAGGACTACTTCTGGTGAGTGGTCATGAATTCCTCCACATTTCTGGTTCACCCCAAACATGGGCTAAGAAACTTCGGGGCAGATGACCCCGAAGTTTCTTAGCCCATGTTTGGGGTGAACCAGCGAAACAAGCCAGAAAGAAAGAGAAAAATATCGAATGGTTTCACTTATAACAGGACTATAGGGAAACCAAATAGGAGAGAGACACTTGGGGGGCTGGGGAGGGTGGAGAGGATAAGGGCACAAAATGGAGTAGAAAAGAACACAAGGGACCACGGAGATGGATCATGGGTGAATTGGTGGTGGGTTACCCAAGGGGAATACAAAATGTAAAAGATATAAATAACAATAAAAATATATATTAAAAAAAAGAAATGAAAATTCGGGGCAGAAAAAGCTCTCAGGCAGAGACACAGTTGCTTGAAGTAGGAAACTGACAATGGTACAGAAAGAGCAAGTGTCGAGGGTGTAGAGGGAACACTGGCAACTTCAGCATCAGTAAACTGAAAGCATTTGTTATTAAAAATCCAGAGGACATACAGATTAGTCCCCAGATGTCATATAATCAGTTTACTCTAAGTGTGGGGTTTTCTTCCACCTTTACATCCAATAGCGCAAAATGACGAAAAGAATTCTCCCCCAGAGCAGCAAATCCCAATCCACTTGCATGGGCCTACCATGCCACTCTGTGCCAGCAGTGTAGCTAGATGGCAGATGGCAGGGTGACTTGGAGTGTGAACCAGGTAACCAGGAAAAGTCCTTTTTATATTATAAAAAGCAATTATGCTTCGTTACAGGGGCTAAGCTTGGAGATACAGGAGGCTAATGGTTCTGCACTCAGGACTGGCAGGACACAGCCCACCCCAAGGCTACCTTCCACGAAAAACTGGAAAATTCAAGAGGCTTTGCTCACAAGCTTGCCCAATTTGACAGGTCCTGGAATACTTTCCTGGTCATTTTTCCTTTGTGGGTATGACCCAAAAGTCAGCCTCCACAGGTCTGCATGTCGTCTTATGCTTGCCACCGAGCCTCATGCCACGACCCTTCAAGGACTTTACCAGCTCTTTATCTTGCTTGTTGTTCTTACCCTTTCTTGGAACTGTCTCCTTTCTTGCCTTCAAGGACCATCTCATCTGCTGACTCTCCTCTCTCCACTCCACTCTCCAGGGATTTTCTGAGCTTCTCCATCTCAGCTTGACCCTAGTAGTCTGCAGGACTTTGTCCTCAAACTTTCTCATTTTTCTCAATTTTCTCTCTTTAGTTCTTTTTCCTAATTTACAACCTAGTACACCACCATCACCACAGACTGATGGCCCCAAATTTCTCCTCAAGTTAAAATGGTATTCCAATTTGCCTATCAAACCTTCCGACTGTTACAGGGCAACCCCGATATCAAACCTTTCAACTGATACAGGGCAACTGTTACAGGCAATGGGGTGCCTGACTCCTGGTCCTCACCTGTGCGCTTAAAAGGGACTTATCATCAGACTCAACTGCAGGCACACATGCAAAAAAATTAATAAAGGATTTATTTACAAAAGGAGGGGAAATGAAGAAATGAATAACTCAGGGAAAAAGATGGAGAGATAAATTGGCAAATGCGTCCTACCAGATCTGCTGAGCTTGAAACCCCCAATGGCACGCTGTAGCCCAGTGAGAAGACAAGAGAGCCCCAAGGCCCACATGTCTGGTTCTATACCAAACCTGGCTGCTTAATTCCACCTTCAGTTCCCAGCATCCTCCCTTTGGTGATGATGACATTATGGGATTTGTATTCCTTGGTGTCTTGGATCACCTTGGTCTGAGGTGGGGTAGGGTCCATAAACCTATCTGTGGAGTTTGTTCTGTGGAGCTTTTTCACCCAACACAACCACAAACATACATTCCATTTTATTATTTTGCTCTCCCCACTTGCCCTTTCTTCTGTATTTCCCAGCCTGATGGGTAAACCTGTCCCTTGTCCAATCAAAAGAGCAGCACATTGTACAATTGCCTCCATCTCTCCACCCAACCATTTCAGACTCAAGTTTCATGGACTCAAAATCTAAAGCTTTTGAATGCATCTGCCACACTCACTTCTCACTTTGACTCCTGCAGTGACCTCCTAGGCCAGTTTCTGTCTCTGGCTTCTCTTTGCTCTAGTTCATTTCATTTCAGATACTTTTAAAATATAGTGATAACATGCACCTTCACTACTTAGAGCTGTGGGTGACCTAGGCTTTCCCTGTCTAGTCCACCTGACTCCTCATTTACTCTATCACTAGGAGTTCCCTGACTCTCCCTCTCTCTCTCTCTCTCTCTCTCTCTCTCTCTCTCTCTCTCTCTCTCTCTCTCTCTCTCTCTCTCTCTCTCTCTCTCTCTCTCTCTCTCTCTCTCTCTCTCTCTCTCTCTCTCTCTCTCTCTCCCCCCTCTCTCTCCCTCTCTTTCTCTCTCTACCACATCTTAGGCTCTCATGCTGCTAGTCAAATATGTTCATCTATATCCTTGCCATTGTTCTACATTCAAACCTCAAGCCTGGCCCTACTATTACCCCCTTGGAGAAGCATTCCTAGACAGACTCTCACCCACTCAGACTTAATTAGATGCTTCTTTTCCATGGTCCCATGGGGTCCTCTACATTTATTTAAAGGATCTTTATGATCCTGTGTATGTATCTGGTCTATTGTCTCATGAGGACAGGAACCACTAGTTTTCATACAGATTTTCCAGCCTATAGCATGACACTTGGCACGGGGTTTGACCCCCAAAATGTTTGATGAGTAAATGAAAAAATGAATGAACGAATGAATGTGTGACACCAGCTAGTGCTCAGCATGGAAATGCACAGTTGACAGTGGGCAGCATTCAAGTGCCTCAGTCTTTTTCTTGTCTGCACATTTCTAATAGAACCTGCTCACGAGCAGCCAAGGCCCGTGGCTGACCCAGGCCTCCCGAGAGTCTCCCAGCCCCCCTGAGAGTACGAATGGAGAGGAATGCTGACTTTGCCTCGACTATGGAAGACTTTACAAGTTCCAGAAAATTGATTTTTCCAGGCCTGCATGGCTTGGCATGAAAGCCAGACAGATTTTTATTGAATCTGGCCCTAGATGGTTAGATTTTTGACCCTAGCAATGTGGCCAATAGATTCAACCATGAATATTTTTTTGTTTTCTCATTTCACCGCATGGGCTCACTTTCACAGATTGGGCAGTAGCTTCAGCCATAATTCTTTTTTTTTTTTTCCTTGGGATCTGTTTCTCTGTTCCTGTGGCATCTATAATTGTGAATAAGTTGTGGGTGCATTTTTGAGGAACTGCGCCACGGCAAACACTGCAGGAAATGTGTGCCCACTGCTGCTTGTTGCTGTTTATGTTTGTCAGTGGTCCCTATAATTGGAAGGCTGCATTGCCTTACAATTATGCAAAGGGTAATAAAAAGAAAATTAGAGAAAACATATGAGTATAACATCAGATCTAGACCACTGATATTTTGTAATTTTACACAAATACAATACAGATTTTTCCCCAAAATCCACTCAACTGTAGTGAATACTAAACAGAGAAAGCTCCACATTAAAACCCGGGCACCAATGAATATCTAATCTTGCAGTCTTTGAACATGATACAGTCCACTATAAGCACCAATTCAATTAAGGCAGGAATCCAAGGTCGTCATTTCTTCTGATGAAAAGCATTAATTAAGAGGAATAGGAATGTGGGCTGCTATGAGGAAAACTGATACCTTTTATGGTCGTCGGGGTCCTACCACATCTTTCTAGGATGGTCTCATGGTGGACCTCATCCACTCAGACTCCGCTGGTTCAGATCCTGCTCTACTCCTTGTTAAATAGAAAGTTAAAGGAAAACATTCTCCTTCTGAGAAGGTGCATGGTTTTAACTTTTTAGAAAGGAAAACAAGATCTGAACGTCTTCCTTCTAAAATAAAAACTTTAAGAATTCTATGAGCAATCTACTCTGTAGATTCAGTAAGTTTATAATTAAAGAGTTTATTTCTTGGTAAAGAAATGAATCTGGATAGTCCCATAGGTCTGAATGTAGGATGATTGAGGTTTTTTTTTAAATGTAACTTAGTACTCCTTTACATTATATTTTATGATATGAAATACCCTTGAGGGAAATAGCCTGACCTACGACTGTTCTCACAGTCGAGACCCACGTAGCCAGACAGCATCTTACTGCAGCTCCGTCCCTTCCCCACACCTGTGGTGGCACATTTCAGTTCTTGCTTTTCCTGCTGTTGGGTTGTAGAACTTGCAGTACATTTTCATAACTAAGCAGAAGAAGACAAAAAGTAAGTTTAATGGTGTTTGTCGATGATACCGGGCGGTATTTTGACACCTCATTCATTTATTTTGCCGACGAAGAGCGTTTCTGCTATTCTGATTTTGTTCTTATTTAAAATCCTTAGTTTTACTACCATACTACCCATGGATTTGTACTGCTTTACGGCTCCATTGGTTTTTCTCTTCACAATGCCGTCTTCAAGGCCAGCACACGGAATTCTGAATTACCCCTGTATACCCGATGGTGAGCTTTTCCTCCTGATGCAACTCTCCCTTCTAGAGGAAACACTCTGGACTGCTTGATTCTTACTCATATCTTTTCCAGAATGTTCCTTGTATGTACCAGAATAATGAGAAACTGCTAGCTGCCTTGGCTTGAGCTTAGCTTTTGATCCCTACAAGCTAGTTTGCTGCTTGTTCATAGAACCAACTGGAATGGCCTGGATAAAGTACGACCCTCACATGTTTTTGGCAGTCGATGGAGTTTCTGAGCGTCCTTAGACATAACGTGCTTAGCATCTGGACCGGCTTAACTTCCCCCGGCAATGTTTTGGATACTTTAATGGATAGGAAGTGACTTCTCATTTTCTCTCCTTTGGGGAACCAAGGCTTACTCACAAATTTTCCTCTCAGGTTTGAGTGCGAGGCCTCAAGTCAAGGCCAGGGGGCCTTTCTGCCTCTAAAACACGCACCACGCCCGACATGCAGGAACGCGCCTATTGGGGGGGGGTGAGAGGACTTTCAGGTGTGATGTATGAAGAGCATGTGGGGACATGAGCAGTCACCTTCTGTTCAAAAGGTCTCTGTACAGGTGATGGGGGGAGGCTGAGGCAGAAGACCAGGCTTCCTGCTTCATTATACTTATGTTTAAATTTATGACTCCTGTCCCTTTCAGTTTTGAAGGGGTGTTCTTAAAAGTATTTTTCTTGGCTACTAGCTAAGTTTTGTTGAAAAGTAAAGCCAGAGTTAGGGAAAAATTTAGAGGATAGGGAAGCATGTGTCCTCCTGGGGCCAGTAACATTCATTTCCCGTTCTTGTGCAGACGCAGAAGACTTAAAACATTTCAGTGTGTAGTCTTCAGCCAGCAGAGGGGATGGCCAGCGATGGCAGATGGGCTAAAAGATCTCACAATGACATTCACTGCAATCAGATGCAAAGAGGACTCATACACACGAACTCCAGGATGAGAAATAAGAAAAAGGAACATGAAATCTAGTCTCAAAGAAAAGCAAAATCCTCAAGGAACCATGAAACCCCAGGACTCAGCGCCAGTGACTGCAGTGGGGCTTCTGACATGGGGAGCTGGCCCACAGATAGGCCCTTTCCCAGGGTAGCTTCTTCGCATTTTTTACAAACACACTCCCTCCCTGGGCAGCAGATAAAAGGCAGAAGCACAGAGGACTTTTGGGGAAAAAGACTTGAGCCTTGTTCCTTCACTTCTCTGTCATATACATCAGTAACAGCCAGCAAACAGCCGAGTGTTCACAGATGACCAGGCCACCTCTCCCCTGATGCTACCTGCACCGCCTACTGAAAGGTCAAATGGCAAAGGGCATCCCCTGCAGAGGATTCACAACTATTGATACCACAAAATACTCAGGATGAGTTAAACAAAAAAGAAAAGGTAGCAGAGTGGATGGGTGTGAAATTCACTCTCAAAAAATCATTCAACAGGCCTGCTATTAAAAACAGAGGCTAACAGAACAATTTTACTTTTTTAGATTTTCACTGTAATTATTAGCAGTCACAGACAAATTTAGTCAAACACCTCATAGCATTTCCCACTTTCATTATTTTAAAGGTAGTTGCACAACTTTTTTTCTTTGACAATCAATGCTTTGCATTGCAGCTGTATTTTTAGTTGAATTATGGGGCAACAAAATTCTATACCATGGGAAACTTCTCAGTGCACAGTAATGATTTTTTATGTTTCTTTTGATACGGATAAATGTTATCCTATTTTTAAGTATACTTAGATTAATGGAGAATGAGTTAAATTGTGTGAAATTTATTGATTTTTGTAATTTTAAGAATATCTGCAGAGTTTCTTCCCAGTGAAACAACTGTTTATCTTGTGAACATTATTAAATCATGGTTACTTAAAATCTCTGAAATTGATCTAAGGGCATATAACAAATTGAGAAGTACTTACTCAATAAAATATACTAACCCTTAGAAAGAAGGCTGGGTATCTGTGGCATTTGAATCAGGACCCGCTTCCATCAATCAGTCCTACTTCAGCTCTGTTCTGTTAAAGTTCTACTCTAGGTGGGTGTGACCATGAGGTTTCCTCTTCTCATCTCCTCAGTCTCCAGTTATAGAGCTTCAGTTTCACTCCAACAGACACTGCTGGGTTCTGTCATCTACTCCATTCTAGGAAAGTACAGTCAAGAAGGTGAGTGTTTCCCATCCCACCCAGCTCCCACTCCTTTACTGGAGAATCGTCAAGCCTCTGGGCCAGGAATACTGGCCCATCACTTTAGGGCATCACCATGGGGCTGTGGTCATTACTCCTTCCAAGCTTCAGTTTGGAAGACATGGCTTCCACTAGGGAGGGAAGGGAAAGCTGAAAATATCACTGCTACTTTTAGATTCCCAATTCCCACGTGTAAGATCCAGATGTCACTCTTCAAGAAGTAAGCTGCCATCTCCATCCCAGTTCTGGAGCAATAGTGCACCAGAGGTCCTGCCCAGGGAGGGAGAGAGGCAAGATGAAAACAATGACTGTTCCACTTGGAAACTCTGAAAATGGTCTGATGGGCATATAGCAAATGAAGAAGCATCTATCGATGAAAATTCAGTAAGGACAGAGACTACGGTGATGAACCAAGACTGTAGCTCTTTATCCCTCCCAGGATGCTGCCACCTAGAACACAGGGCTCCCTCCTCCCCAGCACCCAGTCAGAGGGCTTTCTTCCCAGAGGCCTATATGGTCATTCTGCCTTCAGTTACTTGTAGCTGAGGCTAAGTCCCAAGCAAGTACAAGCCAAGAAGGAAGCGTTCCCTTTCACTGCCCAGACTCTCTTTGTGGGACTAATTCAGGCCTTTTCTTGAACACAGCATGCTGAGATACTGGAACCCCAATTGCCCTTGCTCTAGCCCATGAGGTGGTGGTTTTATGCCAGGAGAGGTAAATCACAAGGACCCCAGTCTGCTGTCCCCTCCACTGAATATTTCCTTCCTAGACTGGGGGTGTCACTTATAAAGAAGCTTTCATTATCCCTACTAATTAACTCCAGAGCATGAACCCAAATAATTTCCTGGGGAGAGAAGCATGCTGCAAAATAGATAGCTGTTAATAAATTGTTTCATGCCAAAGAGCATTGAGTTCAAACCAAACGACACTTGCAAGAATAGTAAAGGTTTTAATAAAATAAAAAAAGGTCAACTGAGAGAGCATTCTTGGGTTTAGTGTACATACACCCTAGACTCTTGGCCAGTTAGTTTGCCAAAGACAAACTAAGAATAAGACAGTTGGGAAGAGAATCCTAGAATCAGAAGGAATATCACACGAGGACAATCATTCCTTCAAAAGAACCACATTTGATTGGATTAGTTTATAAAGCAATCAATCCCCCAAGGCACTATTGAAAACAATGGCAAAATCAGCCAACATTAGAATGTAACAGTGGACAAAGAAAGACAGTAAGAGAACCCTCCCAATAACACTGTCATTCCAGGTTTCCCTGGGCATAACCCTAACAGAACTTCCATGAGAAACATCAAAGACTACACTTTAGGGAGTAGACTTCACAAGCATAATGCCGTCAGTCACTAGAACATAAACCAATAACATAGCAACTTGGGGTTACTACATAATATTTTCTAAAGTGTCCAGTTTCGAATAAGAAATTATGAAGCATCCAAGAAAACAGAAAAAGATGAACCTTGTATCAGAACAATAGCGGGCCACAGATACTGCCTAAGAGCAGTCAAATGTAGGACTTAAGAGAAAAAAAGACTACAAAAAAGTCATTATAAATATATTGATAGATCTTAAGGAAAGTGAGTTAAAAGAAGTAAAGAAAGGTGTGGTAACAAGGCCATATCATTCATATAAATAAAGAGAAACAAAGTTTTAGAAATTCAAATGGAGACTCTGGAGTAGTAAAATACAATAACTGAAATTTAAAAAAGTCACTACAGCCTCAGTAGTATATTTGAACTGTATAAAAGGGAATAATTGTTAGAGGTTATATAAGTGGAACAATAGAAAAAAAGAATAAAGAAAAATGTGAAAGCCTGAGATAAATGCGGCACAGCATCTAATACTTAGATATAGGTATATTTGAAGGAAAGAAGAGACAGAAAAAAAGCAGAAAAATAGTCACAGAAATATTGGTCCTAAAACTTGCCAAAGTCATTAAAAACAATAATCCACACTTTTAAAATGTCAAGTAGGATTAACACATAGAGAGCCACAAGCACATATGTCACAGTGAAAACACTGGAATTCAAAGGGAAAGAGAAAATCTTAAAAAGAAAATAACTCACCACTTGTGATGGGATTCCAACAATATTAACAGTTTATTTCTCAGCAGAAATAATGTAAGGCAGGCAGTGGAGTAACTTACTCAAAGTGCTTAAAAGACACAGTCAACAAAGAATCATACATCCCACGAAGTTATCGTTCAAAAATGCAGGGGAAATCAAGACTGCCCCTGCTCTAATATAAAGTAAAACTGGGAAAAGTTGTTGCTGTAAGATTTGCGTTAGAGGGAATTCTTTTTTTTTTTAAAGATTTATGTATTTATTCATACAAGTTGAGGTACAGGCCAGAGGCATGGGATGGTGAGAAGGCTCACCAGAGACAGAGCGGGGAACAGAACAGGCAGATCAGAAATACACTGCTGAGGGGAGCAGCGGGCGAGGCAGGAGAGGTCTGCCGCGCCATGTGGGATTCTCCCTGGCCAGGCGTCGAACTCGAGTCGCCGCTGATGACGGCTCCACAGCGCAGCGCTTAACCGCTGTGCCACCAGGGAGGCCCTTATCAGTGAATTCTTAAGTGTGTAAGGGGTCAGTACCCCTAAGCTCTATGTTGTTCAAGAGTCAAATGTGTACATGTGATATACTTGCCATTAACACCCCAAAGGAAGTGAGAGGAGATAAAGCTATACTTTGTTTAAGGAAATGACTACAGATGAGAAAGTGATAATTATAACCATGTATTGTTGGGTAGTAACATTGATAGATATAATACACATAATATCAAGGAAAAGGGGAAAGTATATAGCAGTAACCTGCTATATAAGATACATATGAAAAGTCTTGAAGTGATCACTAAAAGAAAATCTTAAATATATAGTGAAAACATAATTACAAAAAAATAAAGTGCTATGTCAGGAAATATTCACTGAATACAAAATAAAGAAACGAGGAAGGACTAGAAAAGCAAAAAAATAGAAAACAGAAACTAAAAAAGCAGATGTAAATCTAATTATATCAGCGATAGAATCAGATATGAATGGATTAAGTAGTCCAATCAATCTGGTTGTATTTAAAAACAGAAAATGTGATCCAATTACAAGAGATACAACTTAGATTCAAAGATCAAAAACAGATTTTTAAAAGGATGAAAAAGATAATAAGATATGATAAAAGATAAAGGAACAGAACTCCATGAAGCTAATGGGATTAAATATTACATATAAACAGTACTACTTTTTACTTGGGCAAGAGAGATCATGCTTTTGAGGCCCCAAATATCACAAACCAAAATTAACAAATATGTGGGTGTCCCTTTTACAACAATTCACTTTGTTTTAAATTACCTTTGCATAAAACATGTATTATGAGATGTATATATCTATACATATACATATTATTCATATGTATATGTATTGTATATATGATCATAACATGGATAATTCTTTGTGTTTAGGAACTAGAGGGACATTGATCATATCTATTTCAGGAATTGAAAATAACATAATTTGGATGCATATATAACATGATTTTTGCTTAATATGGTAGTATGAATGCTATCTTGGTTAAAATAATGTAAAGGATCCCCTATTTCTGAACATCTATGTTGTTTTCAATATTTGCTTCTGTCAGTTTAAATAAATAACATTTCTATTAAAGCTTTGCAAATTAAAGGTAATTTTCTAGAAATTACTTGGTGAGTTAAAAGGAAGGCAATTTTTTAAATGGATATGATTTTATAGTGATTAGTAATGATTTTAATAATAAACTTAATTTTTATAATAAAGTTTAATAGACATTTGAGCAATAGTATCTTAATTATAATCGTCTGTATAAAAATCTATTACCTTTTCCAGTTTTTTGGCTTAAGTGGCCAAATTTAATTCATCACAGAAAAAAATAATGAATGTCAGACAAGTTATATCTCAGAAAATATCCACAGGTTTAGTTGTTGTGAAGTTGGACAATCTAATAAAACTTGGAATCTTTTAAAAGAGATGTCCCTCACACTTAGAATAAGTATGCATGTGTCATGTGCATGTATTTGTATGTTATTTTATTTATATACGTCTTTGTTTATGGATGATTATTAAAATACATGGTTTTATAATGGCATCTGACTGGGCATTCATGCCATAGAAATGTGCTATGACTTAGAGTATTTCTCCCATTTGAAGTCTCTGTAGTTCAAAGAGAAATTTTATGCTTTGGGTAAATATTTATTTACAAAAGGAAGCTAACAGCAACAAAACTTCTTACCATTTCTTTTTAATGTCAAGTATACTTTAAGTGAAAACACAATAAATATTCTATTCGGTAATGGGGAACAGAATGTAAGTTACTGAATAAAATCTACTTAATACCAGATAACAAAACATAGCCACTCAAAGGAAAGCTCATCTTAAACTATTTATAGCATAACCATCTTCCGTTGTATGAAAGCTTTTATGTGTTATTTGGTTCTCTGCTTTTTTCCTACCAACATATGTGTAATCCTTTTGTGTGATTTTGAAGGCAGTTGCTCAATCAAAAAAATATATTGTTCAATTCATCCATTAAGTTTTAAAGCTCATTTATACAAAAATGTGCTGTTAAATTGGCCAAAACTTGACTTACACTCTATATTTTGCCACTATTTTTATAAAAAACATTAATATTTACTTGCCTATAACACCATACTAAATAAAATTAATGAGCACTCACCAAGAATTTTGAGCTGAAGTAAATATATGTGAGATTGAATGTCATTAAATAGAACCCTTGCAAGAATGTACCAATTCATAGGTCATGTAGCTTAAATATTCACATACTAATGTGGCACTCATCACTCTGACATAAACACTATAAATATGCATAAATGATTCTCAATAGATAAAATGAAGAACTAATTTTTTCTCCTGCCCCCAGAGCCTCCTCTGTTATAGATTCTCTTCAAAAATAGCCCTCTGCTACAAGCCAAAAGTTTGTCTCCCCAAACTTCATATGTTGAAATCCTAATGCCTCATGTGATAGCTTTAGAAAGTGACTTTAGGAGGCCTTTGGGAGGTGCTCAAGCCTTGAGGATGGAACCCTCAAGAATGGACTTAATGTCTTATAAAAGAGGCTCCCCTTCCACCACGAGAGGACCCAGCAAGGAAGCATCAGCTATGAACCTCAATGTGGCCATACAGGCACCTTATCTCAGACTTCCCAGCTTCTAGAACCTTACAAAATAAATTTCTACCGTTTATAAGATATCCAGTCCATAGCATTTTGTTATAACAGCCCAAATGGACTATGACACTAACTCTGTGCCACTTACTGAGAAATCCTCTGGTGAAATGAAGCTCTAATTGGTAAATAAAGGGAACTTCCATTTACCAGGCCATTTGTGATTTTTAACCTCTTCTTGGACTGCTTCTGAAAAACACTGCTTTTCTATAGTGACTGGACCAGTTTACATTCCAACCAGCAGTGTAAAAAGTTTTCTTTTTATCCACATCCTCGCCAGCATTTGTTGCTCCTAGTTTTTTTTTTTTTTTTTTTTTTTTTAATATGGGCCATGCTCGCTTGTGTGAACTGGTATCTCATTGTGGATTTGATTTGCATTTCCCTGATAATCAGTTGAACATTTTTTCATACACCTGTTGGTGTTGGTATTTGTATTTCTTCTTTGGAACACTGTCTTTTTAGTTCTTCTGCCCATTTTCTGACTGAGTTGTTTGCTTTGTTTTTGTTGACTTGGTAAGCTCTTTGTAGATGTTTGCTATCAGTCCCTTATCAGTAGTATGGTGTACAAATATTTTTCTCCCACTCAGTAGGGTGTCTCTTCATCTTAGTTACTGTCTCTTTTGCTGTACAGAAGCTTTTTAGTTTGATGTAGTCCTAGCTGTTTATCATCTCCTTTGTTTTCTTTGCTTCAGGGGAAGAATCCTCAAAGACGTTTCTGAGGTTTATGTCATGGAGTGTTTGCCTCTGCTCTCTTCTATACATTTTATGGTGTCAGGTCTTACTAAAAATTGGTCTACAATATGATCCAGTGATTCCACACCTAGGTATCTACCCAAAGGACACAAAAACACTAATTTGATAGGAAAGCTGTACTCCTATGTTTATTGCAGCAATACTTAAAATAGCCAAGATATGGAAAAAAAAAAACCTAAATGCTCCAAAACAGATGAATGGATCAAAAAGTTGTAGTACATATACACAACAGAATACCATTCAGCAGTCAAAAAGACAGACAAGCCATTTGCAGCAATACAGATGGAGCTGGAAAGGATTATGCTGAGTGAAATAAGTCAGGAGGAAGAAGATAAATATCGTATGGTTTCGCTTGTATGTGGAATATAGAGAAACTGAACAAAAGGTGAAGAAAAAGACACAACTTGCAAGTTGGCCATAGATCTGAAGCATACAGCAAGGGAGTGGGAGGGATAGGGAAGAGCACAAGGGACTGTGGTAATGGTTCACAGGTGCTGTGGTAGTGGGAGAACTAAGGGGAATACATCTGAGGAGAGAAGCCAATTACTGTACAAAAATGAATAATGCTGTAAGATAATAAAAAATTAAAAAAATTAAAAAACACTGGTGGTGAATCTAATCAAAGTTAAACCTTGCCTGGTGCCACAAATTGAGGCGGATCAAGCATCAATAAAACCCCTTGAGGGACAGTAAATCCTGCAACCCCAACCCAAGAACTAGTTAGCACAGATGCATTGGGGTAAGCGTCAGAGTGAGAGAGAGGCTGTGAGGGCAGGGCAGAGCACACCTTGCCTTCATTGTAAGGAGGAAAGCTCTCTGTGAATACTTCATTCTCAGGTAATTCAGAATTTTTTTAGAATCCTAAAACACAGCTCTGAAAATGGATCCTGATTTTTCAAAAGAACTCAAGAGAATAGAGTTGATCACAATTATTGTTCTGAAAATTAAGACCCCTTCTAGCCTGGCTCCACTGGTCAGAGCTGCTTACAATTATTCTTGGCCTTCTTTGGAATTTTTTTGACCCCAACTTAATTTCAGTCTACACTAAAATCAGAAAAGCACACTGACTTTTGATGCCTCCCACCCCTATAAATGGTAGCTGGACAGAAATGTCACCACCCCAAAGAACTGGCTCTGCCAGAGCTTCTAGCAAGGCTTCATATATTGTTTTAATTAGGTAGACTGTATAAAATGTCTTTTGAAAAAAATCACAGAACACTAATAGAAAAAGTAATTTTTCAGGAAGTGTAATTATTTTTTTATTAACTTCATATTGTTGCATTTGAAGAAAAATGGTCCAATAATTACATCTCTAGACATTTCCAATATGCATTTTCACAAGGCACACAGGATTTTTCTTTCTTCCAAAGACAAGGAAGACAGATTAAAAAAATTAACAGATGGACATATTTATTGTCATTTTTGACTTGTTACAAATTGAAAGTACTCGAAGCATCATAAACTTGCCTATTAGGAAATAAGGGTTTTTATGTCCCTGCTGACATACTTTGAGTTTCTCCTTCAATGTTTCCCTCCCATAGCTGGGAGAAGAAAGTGTGTAGCTATTTGTTATAACTAAGATATGCTGTCCAGCTAGGACAACTGAGTAGGAATAGAAGCTCAAATGTAACTAGGTCTCATCAGGTGTCTCAACCCATATTACTTTGCCTTGCTTTGGGTCCTCTGCACAATATGGAAATCATTACACTGATTGATGTGAAAACATTATGAGATCACACTATCTTGTTGGAAGATCAGTGGGATACAAATGGTGATGAGAACCCTGAGTTGTTCTTCCTTCCATGTGACTGTAGATGGATGAGCCACTTAACAGTGAAGTGCTCCTGCTTCTTTCTCAGTAAAATAAAGAAGAGGAATATAAGATTTCTTCCTACCCTGCATCTATTCAATGCCAGCAATGTGTGCCAATTATCAGTGAGGTGATGGGACCATTTCCTGTTATTAATAATTATTCTTCACAGATCTTTCCAGGATTGAATATGCTCTTTGTGGTAGCCAGCCTTGAGATGACCCCAAAGATCTCTCCCTGTCTCTTGTAAGTCATACCCTTTTATAGTCTCCTTCCACTTCATCCAAGAGTTGATCTGTGTGACTAATGCATATGGTAGGAATAATGATATGATTAAGATTATAAAAGACAGTGTTTTCTTTCTTATTCCCCTCTCCTTCTCCTCTTCCTCCTCCGTCTTCTCCTCCTCCTTTTCTCTTCCTTTCTCTCTCTCTCTCTCTCTCTCTCTCTCTCTCTCTCTCTCTCTCTCTCTCTCTCTCTCTCTCTCTCTCTCTCACAATCTACCATTTTGTGAGCAGCCCTGTGGGGAAACCTATGAGAAAAGATGCTGAAGTGCTGAAGACTCTGATAACAGACGGCCAAGAATACCTGAGTGGACTTAGAGGTGGATTCTCTGACACCAGTCAAACCTTGAGGCAACTTAAAGCTTGGTTGATAACCCAAATGCAGTCTTTCAAGATTGACTCAGAACCCAGCTAAGCCACCCCCAGATTTCTGTGTGAGATAATAAATGTCATTTTAAACTGCTGAGTTTGGGGGTAATTCGTTATGAAGCAATAGGTAATGAATGCAGTGGTGTCTGTTTGGCATCAAATAGTCCAGTTGAAAAAGCGGTAGGGAAGCTATTGAAGACTTGATTCTCCTTTTTGACATATTGAGCAGTAATTTAAATTTTATCAACAATTATAATAATCCACAACATGAAGAACTATAGCTTATGAACACCTTATGGGAAGCTGAGTCATAACTGCTTTAAAAACAAAATGAGATTATCAAAATTAATGCAAAAAGGAATAATTTCTTTTAAAATTTCAGAGAATGGACTGAGGCAAAGAAAACCAAAAATGTAGCAAAACGACCTGAGCAAATCAGAGGAGATGACATGGAGATGCACCGAAGCCAGCTGGTACCACCTCATGGCCCATAATAGCTAAATTTTAATTAATTTTCTGATCTGGTAGTTAAACAGACTCTTAAAAAGAGTCAACTTATATTTAAATAAATAATATTAAAAACAAAGTTTCTCAAAACTTATTCTTCCTAATTCCTTTATTAAATATTACTATTATCTATGTTTTTGAGGCTAGCTAAATCTATTCTATTGAATATTTCTGTTAGAAAGATGGTACAGTGGTGAGCCACTGCGAATCTGTTCCCAGTTCTGCCTTTGGTGATATCACATAGATAGCTTGAAATCAGCAATAGTAGGAATATTTACACATGAAAACTGGCAAATACACAGGGTTTCTATGTCTTGCCCAAGAGGCAGTTGTTACAGTTTTTCCAGATTGGCACTGCAGTAGGTAGAGACCCCAGTATAAACTAAAGAAATGAGCAGTCAATTCACCCTGGCAAATGCACCATGAGAATCAAGTACAGAAATGGTGCAACAATAGCAAAAGTAAAATAAAAGCCAGAAAAGACTCTGTAACACAAGTAAATCTCCACTTTACCAAGAAAAAAAGAAAAGTCAAATGCTGTCCTAGCAGGAGTTTACTGGCTCCAATGAAATCTGAGGAGACAAGGAAGAAGACTCTGAGAAGAATATAACTGATTAAAGAATCCAAGAATGGTTTGTTGGTAGTAATGGACACATAAATAAATGCCTAAAAGTGAATTATATAATGGAAATTTTTATGTTTCAATCTTTGAAGGTGACTTTCGAATAACAAATCAAGAACAAGATAATGTGAACTAAGCTTTACGACTGAAGCATTCGATTTTTCTATCTGTACTTAACTCATCTTCAGTGGTATCCTGGATTATGTTTAACAACTATTTCTCTAGAGATTGTGGGTATCAGGGCATGTCATTTTATAATATTTACTGAATTCCATTATATAAACATAAATAGACTGAACAATAAGACTATTTCCGTATTTCAACACAACCTCTCTCAACTACGTACAACTTTCTAATCTATATATGTTAGTTTATACAAGCAGACATCTTTATCCCATTGTAATGATGGAATCTTTATTGCCCTGGTACTGTCTGTAAGCTGAGAAAGTATTCAGCATCACACACACATTATTATCTAAGGAAAGCATATTGTAGGTGAATAACCTTGAAAATACATTTTCTGGGTTTTCTTCATTAAGATAATGATTTGTACATGATCATTATGTGTGTGTGTGTGTGTGTGTGTGTGTGTGTGTGTTTTCTTCATTTCCAAGAAGAATTTTATCCATATGCCATAGGTTTCAGTGATGTCTTTGTGGATTCATCTCCAACAGGAAGGAATAAACAATTGGAACTACATCAAACTAAAAAGCTTCTGCACAGCAAAAGAAACTATCAATAAAACAAAAAGACATCCTACTCAATGGGAGTAAATCCTTGCATACTCTATGTCCAATGAGGGGCTGGTATCCAGAATCCACAAAGAACTCATACATTTCAACAAAAGGAAAACAAATAGCCCCGCCAAAAAGTGAGCAGAAGAGCTGAAATAGGCACTGCTTCAAAAAAGACATACACATGAAAAGATGTTCATCATCACTTATCATTGGGGAAATGCAAATCAAAACCATAATGAGATACCACGCCACACCTGAGAGAACCCCACACCTGAGAGAATATCACAAACATTAGAAACAATAAGTGTTAGCAAGGATGTGGAGATTAAAAAAAAAAAAACCCTCCTACATGGTTGGAAGGAATATAGACTGGGAAGTCTTAATGACAATCATATGGGGGTTTCTCAAAATATTAAAAATGGATTTACCATATGACTAAGCAATTCCACTCCTAAGTATCTACCAGAATAATATATAAAAACACTAATTTGGAGGGAAAGAAGCAATCCCATGTTCATTAGAGCACAATTTATAATAGCCAAATTTGAAAACAACCTAAGTATTCCAAAACAGATGTAGTATATATATGTAATGAAATACTATTCAGTGATCAAAAATGATAAACTCTAATTATATATAACAACATGGGTGGAACTGGAGGAAATCAGATTAAGCAAAATAAGTCAGAAGAAAAAAGACAAATACTGGATGGTATCACTTGTATATGGCATATAGAGAAACAAAACAAAGGATCAGTAAAGCCAAACCAAGCCTTCAAAATCTGACTGTAGAAGTGAGGCTACCAGAGGGGAGGGGAAGGGAGTGAACAAAGTGGCGAAGGAGCATAATGGACTATATTTGTAGAAATGAGTGTTTTGGTGTTGGGTGTGGCTGGTAACAACATTAAAGGAAAGCTATACCCAAAATCATATACAACATTGTAAGCTGATGCTACCACCATAAAAAGTAAAAATAAACACCTATAGAATCTGAAAAATATTTGCAAATCATATATCTGAAAGTATCTACTATGTAGTATGTATTTTCAAAAAACCCTTACAAACTGAACATACAAAAGATAAACAACCTAATTTAAAAATGGGCAAAAGAGATGTTCATTCAAAATAAGTTTCTCCAAAGTAGACATACAAATAGATAATAACTTCATGCAAAGATAGTCAACATTATCAGTCATTAGAGAAATGCAAGCCAAAATCATAGTGAAATATTTTCAAATATACTAGAATAGCAAGGATAGTAATAATAAAAAAATAGCAAGTTTTCACAAAGAAACGGAGACAATGGAACCTTCACACATTGCTACTGGAAATGTAAAATGATTCAGTCACTGTGGAAAAAAGTTCAACAGTTTCTCAAATACTCATGTGTAAAATTACCATGCAGCCTATCAACTCCACTCATAGGTGTATAATTGAAAATAGGTAGTCAAACAAATATATGAGCATACATATTCATAGAAGCAGAATCCACAATGCCTAAAAGGTAGAAATAGCCCACTTATCCACAAATTAATGAATTGATTAATTCATTGTGATATATATATCTACCTACCTAGGGGTGTGTGTGTGTGTGTGTGTGTGTGTGTGTGTGTGTGTGTGTGTGCAAAATGGAAAACCTATGTAAGTATATATGTATAGCAAGATACATAGATGGAAGGATTGATGAGTGGATGGGTGGGTGGGTGGATGGTTGGATAGACAGATGGACAGACAGATATTAAAATGGAATATTATTTGGTTATAAAAAGGAATGAAGTATTCAAATTTTATGATCTGTAAAATACATACATACTACATATTGTATGACTCCATTTATATTAAAAATCAATAATACATAAACCCAGAGGTAGAATGCAGATTGGTAGAGCTGGGTATGAGGAAAGGGGAACTATTTTCTTAGTAGGTATGGATTTTCTTTTGCAGTGATGAAATGTTTTAGAATGAAATAATGAAATAGAGGTGATGACTGTACAACACAAAGTACATGTTACCACTGCATTGTTCACTTTTAAATGGAAATGGTTACTTTTATGTTACGTCAATTTTACCTCAATTAAAAAAAAAAGAGAGTATCCAAATGAGGCAATTAGTGTGTAGATGTGTGCAGAGAGCTAAAACAAAGCTGGAGTATTAGAACTAGGGACAAATTTGTGCTTCAAGTAATAAAAGCAAAATTACTATCCTGATTTCAGTGTGCTTTGTTTGTGTATATCTGTTACTCTGCTATTCTTGGTTATTCATTAATAATTCAATAAAGGAGTCACATATCATTTTGAAAAGTGGCATTGTCTTCACTCACCAAGATATCAAGCAATTTTTCTGTGGAAATTAACAAACTGATTCTAAAATTTGCTTGTAAATGCAAATGACCTAGAATAACCAAATGACTTTGAAAATGGAGACAACAGTCGGAGGATTGAAACTCACTTATTTTGAGAGTTATTATGAAGTACGTTAATTGAAACAGCACAGTTAGTGCAGATATAGACAAATAAATCAATGGAACAGACTGGAGAATCCAGAACTAGGCCTACACATTAATGGACAACTGATTTTCTACAAACACACTAAGGTAATTTATTGGGGAAAGAATAGAATTTTTCAACACATGGTGCTGAAGCAATTGGATATCCATTAGAAAACACAAACAACGACAAAGAAAACCTTCAATGCAGACCTAAAACCATATATAAAATGAACTTAAAATGAATTTTGGAGCTAAATATAAAAGCTGAAATCATAAAACTAAAAGAAAGTATAAGGTAAAACTTTTGTGGTCTGAGTTAGGCAAAGGTTTCTTAGCTATAATACCAAAAGCATTTGTACATGAAGAACAAGTTGGTAATCTGTGTTTCATCAAAATTAAAAGTTTTGCTTTTAGGTGTGTTCTGATTCATTCATAAAAGTTGAAAAGGCAAGCCACAGGCTAGGAAAAATATTTGCAAAGCTTGTATCTGACAAAGAATTTGTATTTGGAATACAGAATCCTCAAAACGTGTTATCTTAAAAAAAGTAACAATGGGAAAAAGACACTTCATCAAAGAAGATCTATGAATGGTAATAATCACATGAAAAGATTATCAACATCATTAGTCATTAGGGAAATGTATATTAAAAACACATTAATATGTCACTATATACCTATAGCTAAAAATGAAAGATTGATATATCAAATGTTGATAAGGATATGGAGCAACCCTGACTCATACACTGCTATTCGGCATGAAAATGATCTAACCTCTTAGAAAAACAGTTTGGTAATTCCTTAAAAAGTTTAATATACACCTTCATTTGATCCAGCAAAAATGAAACTAGATAGATAGACCCACATAAAGACTTATTCATGAGCATTCACAACCACCTTATTTACAATAGTCTAAACTAGAAAAAAACCTAACGACCAACAACAGTTGAAAACATAAATAAATGTGATAGTGGGCCTCCCTGGTGGCACAGCAGTTGAGCGCTGCGCTGTGGAGCTGTCAGCAGCGCTTGATGTGAGTTCGACGCCCAGCCGGAGAGAATCCCACATGGTGTGGCAGACCTCTCCTGCCTTGCCCACTGCTCCCCTCAGCAGTGTATTTCTGATCTGCCTGTTCTGTTCCCCACTCTGTCTCTGGTGAATCCTCTTGCCGCCCCACGCCTCTGGACTGTACCCCAGCTTGTATGTATAAATAAATAAATCCTTATTAAAAAAAGTGTGATACTTACATATTACTTGTTAATAAAAGAGAATAATGTACTGATACAGGTAACAATGTGGATGAATCTTAGAATAATCATGGTGAAAACAAGCAAAAAAAGTACACTCTGTATCATTTTGATTATATCAAATTCTAGAAAATACAAATTAATCGCTAGATCTACAGCACCAGAAAGCAGATAAATGATTGCCTCTTGCACAGTATTGGAGGGCAATTGCAGGAGGGAGAAAGGGGAGAAATTACAAAGAGGTGATAGATATGTTCATTATGTTAATCATGATGATGGTTTCATATGAAAAAGCATATCAAATTGTGTATTTTAAATAAATCTATTTTATTATATATCTATATCTCAATGAAATTCTTAAAATCATATCAGAAAGCATAATGCCCACATTTTTTACTCATCAAACATTTACTAAATTCCTGTTTATCTGTTTCTTATTCAATCCTTCATTTCTTCATCGTACCTTGGATGAAAAAGAATAATGCTTTTAATTTTAATTACTAATTTCAGCAATTAGTGACATTCATTTATATTTTATAAATGTAGGTCTAACTTTGCAACAGTAATCAAGCATAACCACACCTATGGAGATTGTTAGGGACCCAGGTCCTGCTGTCATTAAGGTCAATACTATTGATAACTAGGACTATGTGCTCTGAATGTTGCTAAAAATGTGTATTTCTGGACCTCATCCTGACTAGCTAAATCTGACTGTCCAAGTGGAAGAGGGCTCAGGGTTAAGGATCTCAGGAGATTCTTAGGTTCTCCGAAACTTGAGAGTGGTTGGACTCTGTTTGCCTTTTTCTCTCACTATTAATTCATATACAGTACCTTTTGTTCTCTACCTTAAAGGCCTACAAACTTTTCTGTAAAGGGTCAAATAATTATTTAGGCTTTGAGGGTCATACAGTCTCTGTAACAACTACCAATTATACTACAGTAGCAAGAAGCAGCCATAGACAATACATAAACAAATATTGTGACTGTGTCAAATAAAACTTTACAAAATAGGTGGAACTGTGGGCTACTTGGCTACAGATATAGTGTGTAGACTCTTAGTCAAGACAGTAAATTACTAAAGAGCCATCAGTGTAAAGTTGGGTTTTATGTTCCTTTCAGGTGACGAGAGTGGGCCATAGAGATTTAGATTTAGAACAGTCAAGTCTGTTGAATTACCAACAAACAATGTTGACACCTGAGACCCCCCTCCCACCTAGTGAGTCAGAACTAGGGACCAAGACTCTAGACATTCTAGGACACAACAGAGACTAGAACCACAATCATGGGTGGAGCTTCTGGAAGAGGAAGCCATGTAGCTACAATTAGGCCCCGTAAAGTTGCCTGTACTTCCTTCCAGGTAAATTAGAATGTCAATGCCTGAGCCAGCAACTGCTCCTTGGTATAACAGTGTGCACCCAATGTCATTGCAGGGAGAATTCCTGTTTTAATATTAGTTGAATACAATCCAGGGGGATGGGAAAATTCATCTTGAGTTGACCTGGACCCCAGTGCTTGGGAAATAGAGATTGAAGGCACCTCCCTGGAAATTCCACTGACACTGGACACCAGTAGCAAACTTGCTGAGCTCCATGTGTCTTGTAGCTACTGGTCTCTTCCCATTTTCCCTAACCTCTACCCTATCTCTTGAGGCCATGATTCTAAGGACTAAGTGGAGAACTGAAATAAACATCAGGTAAACAATGGTTCAAGTCATAGCTGTACCAATTTTAAGCCAGGTGATTTCAATTAACATTTTCTCTGAACCTCAGTTTCTCAGTTTTCAAAGCTGTGAAGTGCAGGTAGTAATATCTGATAGAGTTGTTATGAGGATTTAACAAAACATGTCAGACAAAAGCCTTACAAAACACAATCACTTACTATCGGCTTATAACTATATTTCAATAATAGGGAGCGTCAGCAGTTGACTGGACATGAAGTCTAAATAATTTTTTTAATGCCATAAAAATTGCACTAAAACATTATATAAATTTTAATTAAAAATAAAGATAAATCAACATCTGTATAAACTATATAAAGTCTACCAGTAGTACAATTGAACTCTTTTATTTCAGAATAATTTTAGATTTACAGAAAATTTGTGAAAGTAGAAGAGAAAACTCACCCTGAACCCAGTTATCCCTAAGTCAATATGTTATATTTGAAAGGTACTTTTATCACAACCAATAAATCAGTATCAATATATCATCATTTACTAAGATCCACACATTTTTCAGGTTTCCTTAGTTTTCCTTTCATGTCTTTTCTTCCCAGGATCCTATTCAGGGCACACCTGACAGTTAAGTTGTCATGTTTCTTTCATCTTCTCTTGATTGCGACCATTTCTCAGACATCCTTGTTTTCAGCAACCTGACAGTCTTGAGGTATACTGGCATGTGATTCTGTAGGCATGTGCTTCAGTTGGGTTTGTTGTTCATCTCCTGGCCAAAACAGTATTATGGGTAGTATTTTCATTAGCCATCTCTCTTGTTTCCATTCACCTTCATTCAGGTCTTCATGATGGGCCCCAGCTGATTTTCTTGGCCATCTAAAGTTATTCACAATAAAGAACCAAGGGAGAGGAATGTGCCTAGGACTAGAGCAGGCAGGAGAAGTATTGAGGAACTGTGTTATATCACTACCTAGAGCTTGAATTTGCAAACAGTGTGGTTCTCACTTGTTACACATGTGCTTGTAGTAAAGTTAATTTGGGATTTTTGTCCCAGGAATGGGCCCGATGTACCAGTTGCCTTAACTATAGGCAATCAATATTAATACAGAATTTTAACGCATTGTTCATCACTATTGTGTTGTATAATTTGCAGGCAGTTTACCTCTATGTGTCATAAAATTTAAACAACAAGCTACCCCTTCAAGGTCAGTTAGCACAAACTTGAAAGATCTGAGTTGGGCCATCAATAAAATGTGGCAAAATGAAACCCAGGTGGACAATCTGTCGCGTTCAAAAGTCTGAAATGAAATATGATCACCAAATGATACAGAAAATTTCAGCAGCTAAAATCCAACTACATTACTTAGAAAAAGTTGCCTGCACTGGGATAACATCTGGTATAAATGCCAGAGATTCAGTCACTATTAAACTGTATAAAACGTCCTTTAAGTAAAAACATCACAGTTCTTTTCCAACTATTGTCAGAGGCTAAGGCATTTGCATATTATTGCAAAACGTGTGCTGTCCAGAGGGAGTATATGACAGACTTAGAAGAAGCTAAAGCCAAGATCAAGGATAACTAAATAGGAAGGATCTATTCTTGAATTCTTTCACCCCCACACATAACTGACTACATTGGAACAGTAACTACGGGTGCATATCAAAAGCGGGTATTTGCTCAAGTTCTTAAGAGTGAAAAATATAGTTTCCTCATCTGTAAAGTGAGCAGGCAGCACTAAATGATCTCCAGAGTCCCTTCCAGATTGAAAATCCTAATGTCCTGTAATTCTATTATCCCAGCCTTTGATATGGAATACTCATTGAGAAATAAGCTCAAATCAGGCCTGACAGCCAAAATATAATGCGAGGAATCAGTCTTCCTACTTTTAATGTCCTAACTGAGTTAATGGCTTAGCAGTAATACACAACTTGCCCTGACAAATTTCATTCTGTATCTGGTATCAACACTGGGCCAGGGGGAGGGGAGGCCTTCTGGAAATCAGCACCGCATGTCCACCGTGATAATGCCTGTTGAGCACAGTTTAGAGGGTGATAAGTTCAAAATCGGACCAGGTTTTTAAAGAAAAATACGCATCAGGAGATTTTCCAGGAGATTAGTTTTTCCACTCTTGAAAAATGGGAGCTTGGAAATGAATCCGAGAGCTCATAATGTGCCAAAAAGAGGCAAGGGGGAGCTGGGGTCTGAAGAGTCAGGAGCAGAGGGGGTCTGCACTGCTTTGACTTCCCTCTTCTTAATGCTTTTCCAATACCCAACAGAGTTCCTCTCCCTTTAACAAATCAATAACACAAAAATCAACAAACCCTGGGAATCCTACCAAACAGTCTGAAATTGACTCTACTGCTGCAGTTACTACAATTTGATGATGCCCCATCCTGCTGGCCGCTGAGATTTCAAAAAGTACACAGCCTGGGCCCTTGGAGTCTGACTTGGGCCTGACCTGTGCATCCTCAACTCAAAAGCTGCTCGATCGTTGTTACTGAACATGAAATCAGGCATCACCAGTGGGAGCTATTGCACCTGGGAGTGCAGGGACGTAGACTGGGCTGGCTCTGGATCTGCCTAGTAACAGGCTCAGAGGTGACTCCTGAGCTGTACACATAAAATCGGAGAAGAGCTGGCCTAGAACTTCTCCTTTCTCTTCTTTTTGAGAGAGAAGACAATAAGCCAAGTTTAGGAGTCAAGTCCTTGGCTTTCCAGAAGGGTGAAAAGCAGCTTACAGTAGGAGTACTGAAACTTATTTCTGGATTTTTCTACACGTGGATGTGTTCATCTGAGACAGCCCTTTATTTCTGGTTTCTCCGCCACTCACAAGCAGATGTAGAATCCTCATTTGGGGGATGGAAAGACACTCCTTGCCCAAAGGAGATGTGGGTGACCCCCTTGTGCCCCAAACATACAGGCTCTGGGAACTATTCTGGGTCATAGGTTGAGGCTGCAGGACCTCATGTTCTTTCTGTTTTCAGCCACCTGCTTCCTGACCCCACACAGCAGGGAGAGTCCATCAGAGCCTGAGGGCCTGAGGAGGAGCTGTGTTCAATGCAGAGGTGCCCCGGAAGAAGGCTGCTTGCTCCTGGGCTCCACCTCTCAGCTGATTTATTTAGGTGTCTTTGGCATCCAACACTGATTCCCCAGTTTCTTTTTGTTTTTAAAGATTTATTTTTTATGCATACAAGCTGGGGTGTAGACCAGAAGTGTGGGGGCTGAGGGAACTCACCAGAGACAGAGTGGGAGCAGAACAGGCAGAGTGACTGAAATACATTGCTGAGAGGAGCAGAGGGCGAGACAGCAGAGGTCTGCTGTGCCATGTGGGAATCTCCCTGGCCAGGTATCGAACTCGTGCTGTAGTGTCTCTGGTTAGCTTCGTAGTGCTGCAACTTAACCTGTTGCACCACCAGCGAGGCCCCTGATTCCCCATTTTCTTAAAGAGATGGACTGTTATTTCACATTGTTTCATATCTTTTCGCCATATTCTAAACTCTTGTACTCTGTGTGGTCTGAGGTTAGGGGGACCTGTGTGGCTGGGATCTGGTTGACCACCTGTAATCCGTTCCACCTGGATTCATGAAACTTGAAATGAATTCAAATGTCCCAAGTCAATTAACATGTAGATTAAAGTTTAAAATTCTTTGGGGTAAATAACTGTCACATCTGGAAAATCCTGCTGAAAATGTGTTCAGATGCCCTGCTTGTCCTTCCCTTTGCTGATCTGTAACTCAGACTCAACCGCAGAGACATGAGTGCATGGGTGTGTCTGGGGAACTGCTCATTTCTCAGATTTCTACTTTTCTGAAATTATTTAGAGGGATATTTATTGCTTATTGCTTTTGGTTTCTTTTTAATCACAGAGCCACAGGTTAAGTAGATGTTCATATTGTAGCCTCCACTCAACTTATTCCAGAGTGCATTTTACAAAGTATCAGTCTAAATAACATATGGAATACTACATGTAACTTGATAGTCTCTAGTAATATATCAAATTTGGTCCAAATCAGATTGTTCCTTTGAACGTTCTGGAGCTGAAAGCCAAATGCTAAAGAGATGTAGAACAGAAACCTCACTTTTCTGGTTAGTCAGACACAGACAGCAATGTATTCAATGCTTGCTAAATTCTGAAATCTGAGGAATGGGGGTGCCTGAGACTTAGATGAAAGTAATAAGACCACCCTGGCTTTCCAAGAGCTATCTTTTATTACTATGCATCTCTGTATGTGGATGTAAGTCATCCAACAATGTGACCTGTCTCTTGAAGGTCCAAATCACCATTCAAAGTTATTTGCATTCCCCATGTAAAGCAGTGCCCTGAATTCAATATGGCTAACTCAGAAATAGTGGTGGTGATCACCATGATGGAGGTTTTGTTGTTTCCAAGACTGGTGAAACTCTTCCAGGGTGCAGTATTTTCCTTTCAGTTATTCTATTTTCCAGAATGAATTAAGTTTACAGATTAACTATGAGGACAGAGAGTATATACTATGTGACTTCCAGTGTTTTCTGAAATGGCTTTTCTACTGCAAGAAAGATTTTCCCTTTTCATAAGGATGGAGCCCAAGAACCTAAAACTTATATGTGCGCTAATATAATTCTATCAGCTATTATTTGACAATAGAATCCAGTTCTCTAACCTGTAGCAAACTTCTGATTTTTCATTCTCCTTTAAATATCATGTAGATATTAGGCATATTTATTTCATCTATTTGTAAAATGAATTTTTGGGGCCTCCCTGGTGGCACAAGGGGTTAAGTCTCAGCCTATGAAGCTATCTGCAGCCACTGCAGCATGAGTTCGATCCCAAGGAGCTTCCCACATGGCACAGCAGACCTCTCCTGACTTGCCTGCTGCTCCCCTCAGCACTGTGTTTCAGTCACTCTGCCTGTTCCGCTCCCCACTCTGTCTTGGTGAATCCTCTCACCCACCCCCCTCCATCTCTGGCCTACACCCCAGCTCTTGTTTAAAAAAAAACAAATTTTCACCTCAAGGAAGGAAGTTCAACAGTGTTAGCTTCAAAGTGAAGCCAGAAGTGATGGAATTAGCAATGGAGGTCTTGAAGTAACCATGTCCAGAAAGTGAGAAAAAGGCATAAAATATATGAACAATAAGGAGAGAAATAAGGGGTCACCAGCAAACAGAAAGACTGTAAAGCTACCCAGTTATTTAGCTGATGATAGAGTACGTCTTCACTTAATATTATTGGTAGATTCTTGGAATGCTGTGACTTTAAGAGAAATAACAAGTGGCAAAATCAGGCCCTCAAAAAATTTCATTTCATTCAACAGCCAAGATTTGCTTTCTCTCATCAATGTTATTACAAAATGACACTGAAGAAAATGAATTTAATGGGTGACCTGCTGTAAGTTAATTCATTCATCCATCATTCCATCTCACCAATACAAATCAAACCCTTAAAGCACAGAGCCACTGTGCACAGAGCCATTTCTGAGCCACTGTGTCGAATACACTCAAAAAGTGCCTTTCCCTTCCAGCTGCAATCCTAGCCACCAGTTATAATAAACTATTTTTTTAAGATTTATTTATTTATACATACAAGCTGGGGTACAGGCCAGAGGTGTGGGGCGGTGAGAGGGCTCACCAGAGACAAAGATACACTGCGGAGGGGAGCAGCGGGCGTGGCAGGAGAGGTCTGCCGCACCATGTGGGAATCTCCCCGGCTGGATGTCGAACTCGCGTCACGCGCTGCCGACAGCTCCACAGCGCAGCGCTCAACCACTGCGCCACCAGGGAGGCCCCAGTTACAATAAACTATTAAAGTTTTATGAAATCATCCCTTTGAGCCCGTATCTGCTGCTAAGTCTGAAAAGAATATTTTGTTCCTATCTTACAAGATCCCCACTTGTGCTTGTGGCTATTACTCTCCATAGGAGCCTCACTGATCCTCCCACCCTGTAGGACTGCTCCTCTTTCAGGGTTTCCTGTGCTCACGCCTATTAGAATTCATCAAATTGCTTTTTTACTTGTCATTTTCCCACCTAGATTGGAAGCCCCTTAAATGTGGAAGCGAACTTGTTATGGTTTGAGTTCGTGATTCCTCACACACAGTTAGGATATTTTGGACACCCAACATATATAAAATGAACTACTAAATACTCTTCAACACTCAATGATCAGCCTCCTTAGGTATCTTTAAATTGCTTTAAAGTGGTTCTTCTGTGAAAATAAATTATTTTCTAAATTACCACTATACATTTTTCTTTGCATTTATCACTTATTGTTTTTTAAGATTTATTTTTGCATACAATCTGGGGTGCAGGCCAGAGGTGTGGGCCAATGAGAGCATTCACCAGAGACCGAGTGGGGAGCAGAACAGGCAGATCGACTGAAATACGCTGCTGAGGGGAGCAGCCGGCAAGGCAGGAGAGGTCTGCTGTGCCATATGGGAAGCACCTGGGCCAGGCATCGATCTCACGCCACAACTGCCCACAGCTCCACAGCGCTGCTCTTAACCCATTGCGCCACCAGGGAGGCCCTATCACTTATTCTTATTTTTTTTTATAAATATATATTTTTATTGTTATTTATGTCTTTTATATTTTGTATTCCCCTTGGGTAGCCCACCACCAATTCACCCGTGATCCATCTCCATGGTCCCTTGTGTTCTTTTCTATTCCATTTTGTGCCCTTTTCCTTCCCTCCCTCTGCCTCCCTCCCCCCACCCCACTGATTGTCTCTCTCCCACCCGGCCTCCCTATAGTCCTGTTATAAGTGAAACCATTCGATATTTTTCTCTTTCTTTCTGGCTTATTTCACTGAGTATGATCCCCTCTAATTCCATCCATGTCGCTGCAAATTGCATGTGTTTATCTTCTTGGAATGCTGAATAGTATTCCATTGTGTATATGTACCACATCTTCTTGATCCAGTCATCTATTTTTGGACATCTGGGTTGCTTCCATACTTTTGCTATTGTGAACAGTGCCGCAATGAACATACGGGTGCATGTATCCTTTCGGATTAGTGTTTTTGTATCCTTTGGGTAAATTCCCAAAAGTGGGATTGCTGGGTCGTATGGAAGCTCTGTGTTTAGCAGTCTGAGGAATCGCCATACAGCCTTCCATAGTGGTTGGACCAGTTCACATTCCCACCAGCAGTGTAGAAGAGTTCCTTTTTCTCCACATCCTTTCCAGCATTTGTATTGCCTGTATTTTTAATGTGTGCCATCCTCACAGGTGTGAGGTGGTATCTCATAGTGGCTTTGATTTGCATTTTTGATTATAAGTGATGTTGAGCAATTTTTCATGTATCTGTTGGCCATTTGCTTTTCTTCTTTGGGGAAGTGACTTTTGAGCTCTTCTGCCCATTTTTTGATTGGGTTATTGGCTTTGTTTTTGTTGAGTTGTGTGAGTTCCTTGTAAATTTTTGTTATCAGTCCTTTATAAGATGTATTGTGTGCAAAGATCTTTTCCCAGTTGGTAGGGTGTCTGTTAGTTTTGGTTAATGTCTCTTTTGCTGTACAGAAGCTTTTTATTTTGTTATAATCCCATCTGTTTATATTGTCTTTCACTTCCTTCGCTTTGAGGAACGTGTCTTTCAAGATTTTGCTGAGATGTATGTCATGTAGAGTTTTGCCTATATTTTCGTCTATACATTTTATGGTTTCAGGTCTTACATCAGGTCTTTTATCCATTTTGAGTTGACTTTTGTGCAGGGTGTGAGGTAGCAGTATAGCTTCATTTTTTTGCATGTGGCTGTCCAGTTTTCCCAGTACCATTTATTGAATAGACTGTCCTTGTTCCACTGCATTTTCTTTGCTACTTTGTCAAAGATTAGTTGTTCATAGATATGTGGCTTTAATTCTGGGTATTTTATTCGGTTCCATTGGTCTTTCTGTCTGTTTTTGTTCCAGTACCATGCTGTTTTAATTATTATGGCTTTGTAATATAGTTTGAAATCAGGGAGTGAAATTCCTCCATTTTCTTTCTTTTTAGTTAGGAGGGCTTTAGCTATGCGAGGTTTTTTGTGGTTCCATATTAATTTCATCAGTAGTCTATTTCTTTGAAGAATGTCATTGAGATTTTTATTGGAATAGCATTGGATCTGTAGATTGCTTTGGGTAGGATTGCCATTTTGATAATATTAATCCTTCCAATCCATGAGCAGGGGATGCCTTTCCATCTTCTTCTTCTATTTCTTTCAACAGAGTTTTGTAGTTTTCTTTGTATAAGTCCTTTATGTCTTTTGTTAGATTTATTCCTAGATATTTGAATCTTTGGTTTCAATTTTGAAGGGGATGGATTTCTTAATCACTTATTCTTTAAGAGCAAAGGAAGGGGAGGAGAACTTTCTCCTTTATTTTCACTTTTGGGTGAAAATGCCACACTCCATCTCTAACAAGTCTCATTGGACTGTGCACATAACCTTTCAACCCTGCTCCCCCCTCCTTGCCTACATTATATGCAAGGAAAGTGCAGAATGCAAACAGGAGGGGAATTCGAAAAGCACTTTTTGTGAAAGTGATTCTCTTTTTCCTGTCATTGAATACTTACTATTTATGACACCGAAAATTTACTTTTCCCTCTACTGTGTTTTCCTAGAATTGTCTACTTGCCTTTGTGATTGAGAAAACACTGAACTGGTGTTGCATCAATTCTAAACTAGTACATGATTAACAAACAAGTTATTATAAGACTGTACAACCTTCAGATGAAAAACGTTACTTAATTGCAGAGTAATTTGTCAAGGCTTCAGGCTTCATAGCATCTAATATTTATCCTATTCTGTTGATGCCCTTTGACCATTTCCACCATTTCTGCAGAAATTAGATGTCACCATCTTTAAGTACTGGCTTTATTGAAGGGAGAAAAACAAGGAGTCCCTATTGACAACTCTCTTCCCAAATACAGCTTTATGATCTATTAGTAGACCTAGAATATCTTAAAGGAAATTTAAAGATCACCTAGATAAAGTCTCCCATTTTACAGGTGAGTAAAATGAGGCATGATCAATTGCATAAGGGGTCAATACTTAACCTTCTCTTTGGCCTGCTTCCCTCAGTACCTCCAAAATGCCATGCTTGGAGGACAATGGCACATTGAACTCCTGGCCCCAGCTGGGCAGGCTGCTGAGCAAAGAAGTCAGGTTTCCCGACATCCCACCCAAAGCTCTCTTGGTTAAACCACATAGCTTGTTTTCCTCTGCCCTCCTTTGGACCACTGGGATGTTCTTGAGTCAGACACTACTGATCCCTTTCCCAGGATTCGTACCCACCTGGTCTCTGGGCCAAGTTTTGCTAGGTATGTGGCTTTTTTTTGGAATTCTCAGTCACTTTGTAGCTCCTGCTAGGGCAGGATGATTTGCGTAGATAAATTCCCAACACGTAGGACCAATGAGTCTCCAAGTCCTCAATGCCAGCCAGAGACTGTGGGTTTTGTAGCTGCTTTAAGTTGTATATATTTGACAGTAAGTAAAAATCCAAGTGTGAAGAACACAACCTTTCTTCTTAGCAACCTATTTGAGAGTTAACCCAGGCACACAGTCTACTGTTGATTTAATACAACCAGAAAACGTGCAAACCTTCAATGCGAGCCAGATACAGCCCCATGCATACTTTAATCTTTTTCTTCTCCCCAATAAATTTGTTATTTGCTAATGCATAAAAAAAGTGAACTGAAAGTGAATAAGCTGTGAATTTCGAAGGAGAACTTTTTAATGATTAAAATATGAAGGAGGAAAATACCACAAAACAGGGTAAACAGTTAAGGCAAATATTTTAGACCAAAATTACCAATATACTGTAGCTGGGATATGAACCTCATTGCTGGTAAGGAGACTAAAGTGGATTAATTAAATTGATCAAAACAGGGTTTGGAAATAGCAAAAAATTCTATTTTTTTTTTTTGCATTTTTTTCAAAATAAGTTGTGATGTCTAAGCAAGCATTTGAAGATTTTCTATTAGCTGTTACTATTTCTGAGCTTTGTGTTAGATCTTGGTCATGAAATGTGTGTGCATACATATTATACACACATATATATGTATGTATTAGATTATATTTATATAGATATATATACATATATCTATATATATAGATATATGTATATCTTTCCTTGTTGAGCCATAGTAAAAATGATTAGTGGAGTTGAAATCTGCAGCAATGCACAGATTGCTTGCTACAATGTTTAGGATAGCTGAAATATGCAATAATTGATTTTAACATGCACTGTAATTGGTTCCATATGCATCGCTGTCAACTGTGATGCATCATAATTAAACTGACATGTTCAAAAACTGGCCACCGAAATGAGCACTCACTGAGTTTTCAAACTGTACGCAGCTGCTGCTTCTCTGGCCCCTCTTCTCCCACTCAGGGAGAGGGAGAACCCATGTTGCTGGGTTTTATTTTGCCTCCATGTTTTATCTATTTTACCCCCTCAAATTTTAAATGACCTCCTTGAGTGGATTCAGGCTCTTTCTTCACCTTCGTTTTCACATGGCCACATATTTTAGCAATGATAGATCTAGATGCAATTTCCTAAGCCATCATAAATCAGATCTTGACCATTGTGAGAATGGTCAAGAATTTGATATAAAATAAGACACAGCAACAGATCCATAAAAGTTCCATATTTTAGCCCTGGACCCCCAATCAAACCACACTTGAACTCTTATTAGGAAATGCACTTAGAGGATGAAAGGGTACTGTGTAACACATGTTCACCTCTGGTACCCCCATCATATGAATGAAAATGTTCCTGCTTTTGACCATTTTCCCTTCTTATTTCTATGGTCATCAGAATGCCTATATACATTCATGGTGACCTTACCTTGATAGCCAGATTATCTTCTTTCTTCTCTTCTTTTTATTCTTGTGAAAGATAACATATTTGAAGGATACTAAATTAGGTCTGGGAGTCTTGAGATCAAGTCACAGATCTGTTACAATTAACAGTATTAGTAAAGCTCTCTGAGTGCTAGCTTTCTTCTTAGAAAAATTACAAAAGTAATACTTTTCTAATGACTGTCTCAAGATTTTAACCAATAGAATGAGATACAAGCATGACTGAATAAGTGATTCATTTCCTGTAAATCTCTATTCTGGATAAGCATGAGTCGCGCCTGTCTTTGGACTTTGTGTTACCATAATTTTTTGTGCTTAATTTAATGAAGCAATGCATCAATCCTCCCAGTTCCCCGAACTCTCTCCCAGTGTCATACTTTCTCTCATCTATTAATCATACAGATGGTTCCTGTAATGGAAAAATAATAGCCATCCATAGTTGACTAAAGTGTCATTGACTATGAAGCTTCCAATGGGTGAATGATAGCCATCTCCTCATTGTTTCCTTTGGGACAGCATTCGTCCACTTATTTCAATCATTTGACACTGATGGGGCTACCCAGTTTGTTTACAATGAATTAGACCTGGCCAATCATGGTGTCTCTTCTGTCTGTCAAAAGGAGACTTTGTCGTTGTCATTGTGGCCATGTGACCATGCTGGACCAATATGCATTCTTCCAAGAGTTTTGATAACCAAAAATTATGAGACAAGCTTCTCTCACATCCTCAGACATGATCCATGAAGATATAAGTCTAGTGATTCTCCATCACAAATAGGAAGCCATGACTTCTTCCTCATAAAGGAAGGTGAGATTGAGGTCAACAAATGGGATGGAGCTGAGATGATAGAAAAATGCTATTTAATGACTTTGGAAACTGAGAGACAAGTTCTGGGAAAGCAGAACTTATTCAATTCCCTACTGTCTTTTTTCTTGGAAAAGGCCCTTAAAAGCTAAAATATCTGGATTTTGGGTAGAAATGAATTGAGAAAGGACAGTGGTCCTTTATCTCCCTCTGCCTTCACATCTTTTACTTTGCTAAGAAAAGAAGCCTTTATGTTATATACAGCATCTGCTTTAAAAGGAGGATGACTGCTGCTATAAAAGGCATTCTGACAGGGACCCCTTGAATACTAGAATATTTCTCCTTACCCAACTCTCTCGGCAACACAATTTGGAGCCACAAGAATTGCCCATTCTCTCAGAGAGAGAGAGAGAGAGAGAGAGAAGGAGTCCTTCTCCCTTGCCTGCACAACCAAACCAGCACAAATGGTCTGACCTGGCTCCGGATTTAAGAACAGAACAAGACTTCCCTCATGGCGTAAGAAGGAAGGAGGAAGAGATACACTTGGTCATGGAGAAAAGACAGCCGCTCAGTGGGTTGGGGTGAAGTCAGAGAGCAGGATTGTGGAGACTCCTGACAGCAGGTCTGGGACCCTGCGTTTGGAAAGAAGTGGCACCCCCCACAATAGTCTGTTAGACCACAAGGGCAGGTATGATGGTGATAGAGGCTATGGTACCAACTACTTAGAGAGGTACATTCACCTGTGTTCCATCATGTATAAGGAATGGCATCCTGCTCTCCAATGATGGGTGTACACATAGGTGTGGACAATCTCTAGAACGATGAAACTCCCTAGAGGCATGTCACAGCATGCTAGAGAAGAGTTCTGAAGGTCATGACACAGCCATTTCCATGAAAGCAGCTCAGGTTCATAAGATATAGAAAGCTGAGACCAGCACCCAGGTTGCCCCTCAGAGTCTCGAACCCAGCAGCGTCTCCTGTAGTGACACTGACACACATCACACCAACAAATCATCCTCTCTATCCAATCTGATTGACTAAGCGAAAACTGCAGTATAAATGCCAATGTGTGATCTCATCCCCTGAAAAAAATATATAAAATATGTCAGTGTTTTCATGACCCTCTGCCAAAAAAACCAGCAAAATCTCTTCCATCTTGCTGGTGACATCCATAGAATTGACATTCAGTCTTCTAAAATGTCTTAAAAATGGATTTGGAGGATAAGGCAGCAGAGGGAGTAGTGGCATGAGAGGTGTTTTGTAGTTTATCTGCTACCTCATTAATTCTTAATACTTCCTCAGTTCAAAGTGAGGCAGCGTTTTTCCCTCAGTAATCTTAACGATGCAAACCCTGCCACTAACCTCAGGTGTTAATGGCAAAGTAATTTTGAGGTTTCTCAACGGAGAGCATTTCAAGTTTATAGAATAAACATTGAGTGGAGATCCAATGTCAATGTTTCCTAAGGATTTTTATTCAATGGCTCTGCCACCTTGGTCCACTGGGACACTCTGAGGAGAGGGATGTAGCTGTCCTGTGTAGCCTTGCTGGGCCCCTCAAGCCAACTATGTCAGAAACATACACAACTGTCCTCTCAGCTCCCTGCACTCTGAGACTACATCATCCTATTGTGTGTGATCCAAAAATCAACAGAACAAAAGAGGAATCACAAGATACCAAGATGTATCAGAGAAATCCCAGAAAGACAACAAAAGTATGAAGACGTTATTGGGGTAAGTGTTCTAGAACAGTCATTCTCAAAATGGGGTATTAGAGTCCATCCAAGAACTTGTTAGAAATGTACATTCTCCGTTTCCACTCCAGACCTGCTGAACAAGAAATCTTGAGGGAGGGGCCAGTGAACTATGTAGTAACAAGTCCACTCATTCAAAACATAACATCCAGGATCAACAAATGCCAAATTACACACATTAAAATATAGTGTTGAGTAAACAAGGCAATACTTTATCCACACTGTTGAATCTTACAAAACGTAAATCACATTCATTGCTCAAACTAAGAGAACAGGGGCTGTGAGTGAAACAGCAGTACAAACTTCACGCAAAGATCAGAGGAGCTGCTCCCCAATCTCAGAGAGAGAGAGAGAGAGAGAGAGAGAGAGAGAGAGAGAGAGAGAGAGAGAGAGAGAGAGAGAGAGAGAGAGAAGAGAGAGAGAGAGAGAAGGAGCCCTTCTCCCTTGCCTGCACAACCAAACCAGCACAAATGGTCTGACCTGGCTCCGGATTTAAGAACAGAACAAGACTTCCCTCATGGCGTAAGAAGGAAGGAGGAAGAGATACACTTGGTCATGGAGAAAAGACAGCCGCTCAGTGGGTTGGGGTGAAGTCAGAGAGCACGATTGTGGAGACTCCTGACAGCAGGTCTGGGACCCTGAGTTTGGAAAGAAGTGGCACCCCCCACAATAGTCTGTTAGACCACAAGGGCAGGTATGATGGTGATAGAGGCTATGGTACCAACTACTTAGATTCCATCACTTTAGTGGGAGGGATTTAGAGAGGAGCTAAAACTCCAGCCACCATCGCCTACAGAAGAAGCCACAAACAAACAAACAACAACAACAACAACAACAACAAAAACCCAATTTTTATTGTGATTTTGCTTCCTGGTAGGGAAGGTGTCTTTCCTGCCTATTTTGACACCATGTAAACAAAACTTTACTTATATGTTGCTTTGAGGATTTTAGATACTCTTAAAACTTTATAGTCTAGCATCCTATCACACTTTCAAAAAAGAGATCTGCTTGAAAACAAGAAGTTCAGAATTTGCTTAACAGAGCTACATTATACATAAAGGAAGTCGCATCCTCACCTGCCTTCACCCATCCAGGGATTTTCCTGCTACTTCTCACATGAGCCCTCAGCTCAGCCAAGCCAAGCGCCACGGAGCCCAGCATATGACACTACTATTTCTATAATGCTTGCCTGGCTGGATGCCTTTCCTCCACCCCTCGCTTTGTTGCTTGCTCTCCAGGTTGTGCTTTCTTTATATATTCTGCATGCAGTCCTGTCATTGGCATTCCCCTGTGTTTGTCTGATGTTCATAGAGCTCTAATTTGTGTTGTTCACTTGGACTGGCATTTAGAGTGAACCCATTGGGTCCATGAAGATCAGAGATTCAGAGTTGGCCCCCGAAGCAGTCAAGTCTTACATACTGGTTATGTATATGTCAATTCCCAGTTTTACCCAATTGCTGTATTCAAGAAATACCTCTTTACAGTGACTTCAAAAGACCCCTTCAGGTATCTGCTAGACTAGAAACTTACATCTATGTTTTAGGAAAACTGAGCAGCTAACTGTATTCAAAGAAATCTCTTCACAGTGACTTCAAAAGACTCTTCAGGTATCTGCTAGACTAGAAACTTATATCTATGTTTTAGGAAAAGTGAGCAGCTAACTCCAGGCATACCGAGAGCCCCACAGTGCTCTCCACTTGCTTACGCCAAGAGGAGAGGCGGGCAGCTCCTGTAAGGGGACAGAGAGAGGGAGAAGGAAAAGCAAGGCAGAAGAATGGGGTCTGCTCACTATAGAATATAATTATATATTATGAAATGGCAGTACTAAACTCCACTATTATCCATTGGGACACTGGTTCAGTTGCTCTAGCAACAACAACAAAAATCCCATAAATGGTGATTTAACCAAGATAAGATTCTTTCACTCCTACTCAGATGCTCACACATGAGCAATTCGGGGCTGATATGGTGGCTCAACAGCATCAAGGACCCCAACTGCATTCTTGTTGCATGAACTGCATCTCACGGTCTAAGAGGCTGCTTCGGCTCCCACGACCATCTGGGAACCCAAGGAACAGAGGGGAGTTGAGGGCATGACTCTTAGTCTCATTCTTAGTGTCATCCCATATCTGCTAGAGTGTCCTCATATGGCCACGCCTCCACTCAGGGGTGAGTGGAAGCCTAGTTCTTTAGATGTGGGGCCATGTACAGCTTAAGCCCAGAGAAACTATTCCTAAGGGGAACGAGAGAAGGGATATTGGTAACTGGTGTCTCTGTAACAGTGACTATCCACATTTCACAAGGTGAGAATTCCTAAATTATAAAAGATATTTGAATATATCTACAAAATACCTCCCCCAAAGGGTGGTAAGTGTTTATCAGTCGTGTGCACTTTTGTGTGGTCTGTGTGCTTATCTTCCATTGTCATGGTAACCTTCATTGTACCCTAATACTCATTTTCAGGGTGTATATTAATTTCGTGTAACATTAGACTTTCCTTCACATTTCTTTTTAAACATACATTCTAAGGAATGTTTCATTCCAAATGTGACAAAAAATCATAGGAAAATAATTCAGAAATCCAAATAATCAGAAAGGAGAAGAGGTGGAAAGAAAAGGCAGGGAGAAGGAAAAAAAAAAGAAAATATTCTGTGATTCTAATCTGCACAGATGATGATCATTAATTATATGGGATCTGGCATTTTATGCATGCATACATTTATTTTTGTTTACCAAAATAAAATCACAAAATAGATATGACTTTGTAACTTGGGCATACCTACTCTTATTAACATTATATTATATTTTTGGTTCCACTTAATACATTTCTGCAAGAACATTATAATATACCAGTACAGTATTTTTTTTTTTACTCAATCTCCTATTTTTGAACATGAAAGTTTTACCGCAGAAAACAACAGTTTACTTACATACATGACTGTTTCTGATGGATAAATTTTTAGAGGTAGAGTGGGAATATAGAGCTAAAGAAATGGGAAAAATATGTTATCAGCATTATGCTTTGATTTATGCTCTCAACTTTTAGATTCTTTTGGCATTTGGTAAGTAAAAATAGGACAAGCAGACTGGAATAAATTTTTTATCAACAAGATCACATTCACAAAATTAGTTTTATGTGGATTGTATGTGGGGTTCATTCCATTCAAGAGAGATGATTCTGGAGTATTTTCCACTGCCAATATTCAGCCCTATGTGAAGATGATCAAAACTATATGAATTTAAAAAAAGAGAAAAGATTGCACTGGTGTCCCAAACAGAACAGACAACTCTATTACAGCTGATGTTTTCCCTTCTCCTAAAATCAAGCTTCAAAGGCCCTAACAGACAATGGCTAAGCTGTCCCAGATGGCGGCACACATGGGCAAGGAAGGGCCAGTTTGAGACTGTGCTAATGTAAATACAAAGTGTTTCCTACATGTCCATCCGGGAGGGAGGGGATGCCTGGCCAGATCAGGGCAGCAGGCCCATAGACGGTTCTGGAAACCCGACGACAAACCACAGAGCGAGCCTATCTGAGCGCCAGTCTTGCGGCCGACACGCACAGGTTGTCCCTTGACGGCAGCTGCATCTCATATTCATTAGCCCAGTGGAGCCTGGTGCTGCAAGGCTGCAATGTGAAATAAATTAAACTGACGGGGCCCTGCTTTTCAAGAATTTATGTTGCTGTTGTTTTTTTCTTCATGGTCCTGTTGTGCCCCAAAAGGTTTGCATTGACGTCCTCCCCCCAGGCTGCATCTTGGCCAGGTAACCTGACATTCATGAAATGCCTCACTCCCCATGTCTAACTGGGCAGACAGATCATTGAGAACATTAGGTATGTGTTTTCCTTAAAAGCAAAGCTTGCTATGTAAGATGTGAGCATGGGGTGATTTTTCCTTTTATAGAAATTTCTGATCTTTACAGAATCTCTGAGAGTTTAGCAGTGAGCTTTCTAAGTAAGAGTTTACAAAACCATGCTGAAATGTGTTCCTGAGAACTCAACTATTGCGTACAATTAAGTACAACCATACTGCTAGCCTGACTATAGCAGTTAATTCAATAATAAAAACCACCATTAATGGTACCTTGTGGTTGACAAAGATTTTCATACCATGCTCCTATGGTATTACAAGGTAAGTGAAAATATCATCAGGTTTTTCTGCCCTCCCCTCAACGATGGGCCTAGCAGGCCTGCGCGCGTGCCTGATGGCGGGCACCTGAAGCAGGGTGTGGGCCTGCGTGAGTGGCGCACCTGGACCTGGAGAGACTGCGCATAAAAAGGCAGCATCACAAAGGCTGCAGCAGTAGAAACAGAAGTAGCAATGGAAGGAGAAGCAGCAGAGAACAGAGCTCGGCTGCAGTGGACCATTTGGGGGTGCAACAGAGACCACAAGAACACCTGAGAACCCAAGAGAGTGAAGATTCACTGGGGACTGGGAGGCCTACCAGCCTCCTGGCCCCCCAACCCTGTTGCCTGCCCTGTACCTGGTTGCCACCCTACAAAAGATAATTAAAGGCCTAAAAAGCCACTAAGGGCTCCAGGACTCCTCTTTGACCCATCTGCCCAGCTCCATAGGGAACCTGCTCCCGGTGCCATCCTGTCCCTACAAGTAGTCTCCGCACGGGTAGTGGTTCCTGTCCTTTCCAGTACCCTAAGGAAGAAGCCTGAAGCTCAGGTCAGACATGCTAAGTGACCTGTAAGGACCCCGCTGTCCAGTTCCGATGGGTGGACACAATAGGACTTTGTACTTACATCACTAGCAAGACAGTCCTTAACCTACAGTGAGTTCAGTTTATGATTTTTTGACTTTACAATGGTGTGAAAGCAATACGAATTCAGTAGGAACAATACTTCAAATTTGAATTTTGATCTTTTCCTGGGCTAGCAATATGCTGTATGATACTCTTTCACGAAGTGGGACAGAGGCTGTGGACCACACTTCCCAGGCAGTTACGAGACCCTATTAGTTAGGGGACCAACTAACACCTACCATGGCCTGTGTTGCTAGAATTTTTGGATGTCGTATTTAGTGTTTTAACGTCCCACCTTGTCTACAAAATGTCAGTCTATGTCTGAGATAGTCAACACTTCATTATTAAATCTGCTTGGTGTTAGATGATTTGTCTAACTATTGGCTAATGTAGGGTTCTGAGCACATAGTATGTGATCTAAGTATCAATATATTGAAAGCATTTTTGACTCTTGATGTTTTCAGCTTACGATGAGGTTTTAACCCCATTATAAGTCAAAAAAGATCTGTACACTGCTCTCCTTTCAACTCTGACCATACAGACTACTGTGATTGTGTGTCTCAAATTTGCCTTGGATTGTCTGTTTCCCCCCTTCCCCCTGAACACTATAGGTGTCCTCTTATAATCTAAAGTGACCCAGTTTGGATGATAAATTATAGAACTGTGCTTTATGCCTATGTTTCACACACGATTCTTCACGCTGACTTCAGGAGGCACGGAAGCCGCGACCAAAGAGAAAGATCCAGCAGCTCCAGGTGTGCCTCGTTACATGTCACCTACAGTACCTCTACTGGGCTCTGGTTTTGTTAATCTGTCCTATCTTTAAACAAAGTGAAAAATGGATAATACTTCTAAAAGTTTGTAAAACTGTTTACCTATAAAAAATAGAAGTCACTGTAATAGATATATTATTAGTGACTCTAACCACTAATGGTGGAAAAAAATAATGGCTTTTAATGCCAACTTACACATTCAGAAAAGAAACAAATGAAGCCTAGGCCTTCATATCATGTAAGACTCTGATAGTTGGGTGGGTAACCTACAGGGAATACACAACAATGTAAAAGATATAAATAAATAAATACATAAATATATATAATATATGTAAATCTGTCAGGGGCTAGATAGATCCAGGTGCTTCCCAGGTTGGTGTCTCCATCTTTAATATCTGGTGTCTCCATCTTTAATTTCTGCTTGAAGCTAGATCGGATTCATCCAGGTATCTAGGCTGCACGCTGGCTGTGTAGAGCTCATTTTATGCCAACTGTCCCCAAAGATACTTCTTGGTGTTTCCCTAATTCTGATCCACCACCCCCTATCCAATCAAATGGGTCACAGCACCAGGTAAGAGCAATGCTCAGATTGGCCTTACCTCAGTTGCAACCCACTTTCTGGACCCGGGGATGGGATCCACCAAAGCATGTGGCAGGAGAGCCAAGTTTGGTTACTCAAAGGGAACTTAGGTTATGGGTGCAAAAGGAGACATGAATCTCCATATATCAAACCAAGTCTATCCCTGTTCTCTAGTGGTCAAATTTAAGTGCCTGGTACTATCCACAGTACCCATTTATTTCCCATTTTACATCTGTGTGGTCTGTAATGACACCTCCTCTTTAATTCCCAGTGTAATTAATTTGTACTTTTTCTCTTTTTTCTATGTTCAGCTTGCTAGAACTTTGTAAGTTTATTACTAATTTTGAAAAACCAGCTTTTGTTTTTATTGGTTTCTCTTATTGTATTCTCTGTTTAATTTTATTATATTCTAGTCTTAAGTTATTTCTTTTCTGTGTTTAATGATTTTTTCCCCTTTTTCTAATTTAATGCTGTAAGTTTTATTTGAAGCATTTGTTTGCACCCTACACATTTTGGTAAGTTCTATTTTCATTTTTGTTCAGTTCAATCTATTTTTTTATACTTTCCTGAAAATTTCTGCTTGAAACATGGATTATTTAGACATGTTCTGTTTAATTTCCAAGGTTTGTGCTTTTCCTCCAATCTTTAATTTCTAGTTAAATTCCATTGTGGTCACACAGTATTTAAATTTTTTTGGATGTATTGAGACTTGTTTATTTTCTGGCCTGGCATGTGTTCTAACTTGGTAAATGGTACTTTCCATATCGATTTGTAAATATTGTATAGTCTGCTTTTTGGGAATGGAGTGTTCTTAAACATCAATCACATCAAGTTGGTTAGAGTGTTGTTCAAATATCCCTGCTGATTTCACTGGTCAATAGTCAGATCGTTACTGACTTAAAAAGGCCCTAATCTGTAGTATCTTGATGTGCTGAACATGACAATAACCCTGAAAAATTTTTATTAGCTCTCAGTTTGAAGATATTTCATATAATTCATTTTATATGTTTCACTGAGTAAATTTATCCAGTAGAACTGCAACAACATCTTAAATCAGCCTAGAATGATGTAATATTGCATCACATCACATAATATCATCATGTACACATCATCCAGAGTTGATTCCATCATTTTCTGATGCAATGCAATACTACTGCCAGGCGGCTGCTGAAGTAAGCTGACGTCAGCAGTGTACTAGATAAAGCCCTGTCGGAAAGGTTGAGCATTGAAAATAATTCAGACTTTGTGCAAGACAGTTTAAGCTACTGTTCCATAGAACTGTTATCATTTTATCCATTTAAGCACACTACAGAACGGTAATGCCTCAAAAGTATGTTAATAGTGTGGACAATTTTTGCTGTATTTGTGGGGAAGGGACATTTGCCAACCAGAAGAAAAGTGTCACTTCTCAAGTGAAGAAGGCTTATCATCTTTACTTCGGATGCAAGGTTGGTGACCAAGACAAGCCTTGGGCCATGCATATATGCTGTGCTCCATGTACAACACAGCTTTCACAGTGGTTAAATGGCAAAAGACCATCAATGCCGTTTGCAGTCTCCATGGTGTGGAGAGAGCCAAGCAACCACATAAAAGACTGTTACTTCTGCTTGGTTCTTCCTCAGTCCGGCAGAATAACGAAGCAAAAGAAGTTGAGAATAGTCTACCCAAACATTCCGTCTGCATTGAGACCAGTTCCACATGGCGAGAGACTCCCTATTCCAGAACCTCCAGCAGATTATTCTCTTAATTCATCTGATGAGGACAAGGGGGAGCCAACCTGCTCTTCTCCTGTCCCATCAGCATGCAGTGATCCAGATTTTCACTGTGGTGCATCATCAACCCCACACAGACTAACACAGGAAGAACTAAATGACCTGGTTCGTGATTTGGATTTATCCAAGAACAAGGAAGAATTGCTAAGATCAAGACAGTAACAATGGAATCTTCTAGAAGAAGAAGTCACAATTCCTTTCTATTGAAAGAGCCACCACCAGTTGGAGCCTTTCTTCAGAAAGGAAAGTACTCTGGTATTCTGTTCTGATATTGAGGGCCTCATGAATGCCTTCGAAATCACTCATGACCCACAAGAATGGAGACTATTTCTAGACTCTTCAAAACTGAGTCTTAAGGCTGTGCTTTTGCACAATGGAAACCGTCTTCCATCAGTTCTATTCCTGAGCAGCTGTACAAGAGACAAGCAAAGAAATCTCAGAAATAGTCTATGACTTGATTTTTTTACTGCTATTAACCATAGGCCTATTACTATTGGCATGCATTTTGGGATGTAAACATCTATTCATTGCAGATTACAAAAAAATTAGAGCCAAAATTACACTTTGACTGTCATATTCGTTTTGAGCACATACAAATTGATAGGAAATGACTAATTTTATTTCAGTAACATAACTTTTGTAAAAATTTGTTGACCAGTGTTTTTGTTCAATCTATTATTGAGAAGGGGGAATAGATTCAAGTGCAAATTTGTCTATCCCTTCAATTCCAACCATTTTTGCTTTACACATTTTGCAACACTAGTTTTCAGAGGTGTATATATATATATATATATATATATATATATATATATATAATATAAATATATGTAAATATTATATTTATAAATGTATTTATAAATTTAATATATAAATATATATATATATATTTAAGACCAAATCAGACAATATTTACATTTTTGCCTTAAACCATAAAACTTATTTTAAAGAACACAAGAGGGAAAGAATGGTCTACTCTACTATTTCTATGATTTTTTTTTCTTAAAATTTTGAGTTCTGATTCTTATTTCCCTTATGTCAGTTCTTAGTATCAATCTGATAGCAAGGATTTTTTTCAGTTTCATTCATGTAAGTTTAACTTTAATTATTTTTAATCCCCAAAGGGTATTTTTTCTGTATATAAAATTCTGATCTCATACTATTTTTCTCTCAGCATCTAAAAAAGACTGTGCTACTTCTTCCTGACCTTCATTATTCCTCAAATATCCCAAAATTTAGTGCATCATTTTTCTCTGGGCATTTTCGAGATTTTTCTTTGTCTCAATATTTACAAGTTTAATTATGATATGTTTCAGCTTAAGTTTCTTTGGGTTTATCATGTATTGAGTCTGCTCAACTTGTTGAGTCTGTGAGTTTGCTTTATTTTTATTTTTGTTAAGTGTGGGAAGTTTTCAGCCTTTATTTCTTCAAATATTTTTCTGTATCACACCCTTTCTCCTCTCTTTATAGACTCTATTGTCCCATAGTTCATGAGGTTCTTTTCTTTATTCTTTAAATTGTCTCTCTATTGTTCATATTAGATTTTTAAATCTATCTTACTGACTTTTATATTTCACCACTTTACTGCTAATAAATATATCTATTGAGTTCATTTCTTCTTCTCTATTGAGTTCAGTCCTTTATAATGTCTGTTGTGTGCTGAGGCTGTATTTTCCCACTCATTTGACGAGGGTTCACAATTGCTTTTGGGAGCAAATTTATAGTTTTCTGCTTTAAAATCTGTCACACAATCCAAGCATCTGTGTACTGTCAGCTGTCACTGTCTTTGCCTAGGCAAGCAGAGCTTGTCCCAGCCCTTCAATACGCTGAGTAATTTAGAAGTGTATCTTAAACATATTTTTCATTTTTCTGGAAGACTAGGGACCTTGCTTTAATCTTTTGGACATGTTGATTTTTTTTTCTTATTTTAGCAGCTTTTGACCTAGTTAGATTAGGTCATCTATTCCAATATTCCTCTTATGAGTCATGGATCTAACAGTATTTCAATTTTTAAAGCTTTGTAGAGAAATTCAATGGAGAAAGGATCATTTATCAACAAATGGTGGAAGAAGAGCTGTACATTCAATGCAAAAAATAGAGTCCAGACACAGAATTTATAGCTTTCACAAAATTAACTCAAAATGGATAATATACCTGAATGTAAAAAGCAAAACTCTAAAATTCTAGAAGACAACAGTATAAAATCAAAGAGAACTTGAGGTTTTCAATAGGTTTTTAGACACCAAAAGTTCAATGAAAGAAACAGATACATTGAACTTCATTAAAATTACAAATTTTTGTTTTGAAAAATACTGGCAGAAAACATTTGCAAAACATATATCTGATTTGTTTCAAGTTATACAATAAATGCTTAAAACAACATTACAATCAATTAAAATGTGTTAACTATGGAAGAGATGCGTCACCAAAGAAGACATCCAAGTGGCAGATAAGCATATGAAAGATGCTCAACATCTTGTAATTAAGGAATTGAAAGTTTAAACAACCATGAGGTACCTATATAGACCTATTAGAATAGGAAAAAATATTTAACTGGGATACTAAAGTTGAAGCAGCAAGAATGCTCATTCATTCCTGTAGGGAATGAAAAAGTAGCCACTTTGGAAGACAGTGAACATAGTCTTACCACACTATCGAAACTGGTATTTATCCACATGAACTGAAAACTTATGTGCACACAGAATCCTACGTGTGAATGTTTACAGCATCTTTATTCATTGTTATCAAAATCTTGAAACAACCAAAAAATGAATGAGTAAGTAAACTGGTATATCCACACAGTGGAATATTATTCAGTCCTGAAGACAAATGCCCTATAATGCCAAGAAAGACTGGGAGAACTTTAAATGGGTAAATAAGTGAAGGAAGTCAATCTGAAAAGGCGACATATTACAGCATTCCAAAATGTGTGGTATTCTGGAAAAGGCAAATCTATGGAAACAGTTAAAAGATTGGTAGTTGTCAGGGTTTGGGAAGGAGGGGAGGATAAATAGGTGGAGCACAGAGGATTTTTAGGATAGTGAAAATATGTGATGCTGTGGTGGTTGATAAATTATATATGAGTCAAAGCCATAGAATATTCTATACCTAGAGTGAACCCCAATGTAAACTATGGAGTTCAGTTAAAAATATTGTAACAATATTGGCTTATGAATATAACAAGTGCATCGCAAAAATGTAAGATGTTAATAATAAGGGGAAACGAGCCAGTGGAAAGGGGACATATGGGAACTCTTTGTACTGTCTGTTTAACTTCCTATAAGCCTAAAACTACTCTAAAAATAAAGTTGAATCACTTTTAAAAACTAGAAAATGAACAGCAACCCTTGACAGTGCTTTTAATTCCATCACATGTACATGCCACCTGGTGGCTGGCCCAACTCACAAGTAATGAACTGTCTGCTAGTTCAGTCCTCAACATCTTGGTACCCATGATATGCAGCCAGTCAACTTCATGGATCACTTTCCTTTTCCACTATCTCCAGCATTTCCCTGGTGCTCTCTTCTTTGGCCTTCTGATGACAAAACTGGGACTGAATTGTCTTGCCTAAATGTGCACTTCTGCAGCTGCACTGCATTCAGGCCAAGTGGAAGAAGGAGGGAAAGAAAGGTGATGGTAAATTCACCTCCAGTTCAGTAGTTGTAAGCATTTTGATTTTCCTCTAGGATCCACTTTCAGAGTCTTCATCTGCCTCTGTGTTTGTCTAGGTTTTATAGTCACATTCAGTGGGAGAGAGAGTGTGGGCTTGCTCCACGTGAACTGGGTCCAAAACTGCTCATTACTAGACAAAGCGTTCAAAGACAAATGGGTAATTACCCCATTAAATAAATTTTCCTGTATATGCCTCCAAAATGGCAAGGTCAAGTCATTCACTAAATGCCAAGGAGCTATACAAAGTTGAAAATATGGAGACAGAATATAGCTATAAAGGATTTTACTGGGAAAGGTGAGAAAATTTAAATATGCTCTAGGGATTGATTATCAATATTACATAGAAGCTAAATTTGCTGATTATGGTAACTATATTATGGTTATGTAAAGGAATATTCTATTTCTTAGGAAATACATGACCAAGTATTTAGGTGGCAAAAGGGTTCACTATTTCCAACTTGCTTTCAAATGGTTCCAATATGTATATAAACCCACACACTCCCTGTCTCACACATACACAAAGACTCACACAAACTGTCTTACTTGGTCCATAAAAAATTAAAGCAAAACCATAGACTAGGTGACTTAAACAACAGAAATTTATCACAGTTCTGGAAGTTGGAAAGTTTCTTTCACCGGATTATGAATGGTATCTTTTTCACTTTGTGTGTGTGTGTGTGTGTGTGTGTGTGAGAGAGAGAGAGAGAGAGAGAGAGAGAGAGAGAGACAGAGAGAGAGAGAGAGTGAGAGAGAGAGAGAAAGAGAGAGACTCTCCCTCTTTTTTAACAGTGCTAATCCCATCATGGGGGGTTCCAGTGTCATAACCTCATCCAAACCTAATTACCTCCCAAAGACCCTACCTCCAAATATTAACATGTTGGGGGGTAGGGCTTCAACACATGAATTTAAGGGGGACACAAATATTCAATTTATAATAGTTTCACACACATGCTCACATACATTCTCTCACACACAGACACTTTCTCTCACACACAGCTATACACACTTTCATACTCCTACAAACTCAGACTCTTATACAGTACAAACTCACACATACACCCACTTTTACACACTCATACACTTACTGATATACATTCTTACATATTCTCTCTCACATATATACACGTCCTCACACACACTTTTCCTCACTCACAAGCACAACTCACACACAAACACACTCTGTCACACACACACTCTTTCACATATTCACACCTGTGCACAGGCTGAAGGGTATAGAGGAAATTACTGGCGGGAGGATGATGAACTTCGAGTTCCCCTTCTGTTTCCTCTGTTAACCTGCACCATGACCAGTCACCTGGCTTTGAGGTGCCTCATTTTCTTCTTGACAAAAGGTGGGAATGGAGAAGCGATGTCTAAGGTCACCTGTCTCAAATACGCTAAAGAGGACCTATGCAAGAGTGACAAAAGCCTCTCTCCCATTTTTATTGCATAAGTGCTGAGGAAAAGGGCAAAATAGCATCTTCACTGGAAAGAATACAGCGCTGTCCTGTTAACAAGAGTGTGCAGAAAAGGCAGAGGTGCCTCACTGCGCTGTAGCCTGTAGCTCTGCTCTCCATCTCATCCTCCCTCACACCTGGAGAGGACTGGTGACAAGTTGTGAGGTTGCAATTTGTGTAGCTGGGTTGTTTCTGTTGTTATTCTACTTTTTTTTTTAAGAGACACTTGCACAGGGATAGCCCCAGAATTAAGCGGGGCATTCAGTGTACTCTGCCATAATCAACGTGTCATGCAAGTCACATTAATTCTCACAGGTAACTGCTTTCTCATTGTTGCATGAGCTGAATGACCCCCCTCTGAAAGTCATACTCTATTGTTGTTTTAAAGGCAATAGTAAAGCTAAGCTATCTGATGTTCTAAAGTCTAAGTGTTAAAAGGATAATATTGTCTTTAAATTCATTCATTAGCATCAAAGAAATGAAAATCTAACAATAGGAAATTTTAGAAATATACAAGTTTAGAAAGAAAGACTTTTTTTACCTCATTATAGGAAAATATCAGTATAACCCTTGTCAGTGAAAGCCATGTATCAGGGCGATGATAGATATTACAAAGGAATTCACTCACTCATTCCTCACAACTGTAGTAATTATTAGTTTTCTTTCAAGATGAGCCAAATGACATTTAGAAAGACTGAACAATTTTTCAGAACATGGGAGAGTTGGGATTTTGACCCAATCAAGCCTCATTCAAGACCTCAGTGCTTTTAAAACCAAGGCTGAAAGTGAAATGAAAGAGGCAGACACGTTAGGCCCAGAACCAGACAGGCAAGAGCATCAGGCAGGGTCACCTGACCCCTCTCCATCCTTCAGAGGGGTGCTTCCTCCAATGACAGAAGTGAGAAAGGAAGGGGTAAAAATCTTCATTCAAAGTATAGCTTTGAGGGCCTCCCTGGTGGCACAGCAGTTAAGCGCTGCACTGTGGAGCTGTCACCTGGCTGGGGAGATTCCCACATGGCACAGCAGATCTCTCCTGCCTCGCCTGCTGCTCCCCTCAGCAGTGTATTTCCATTGATCTGCCTGTGCTGCTCCCCACCCTATCTCTGGTGAACCCTCTCACTGCCCCACACCTCTGGCCTATACTCCAGCTTGTATGTCTAAAATAAATAAATCTTCAAAAAAAAAGTATAGCTTTGAGTCCCTTAAAAGCTCTGAAGCTTAGCTTCCCTTTCTATAAAAAGAGATAACAATAGAACCCATCTTGTAGGGTTGGTCACTAAGAAGATAGAATGCTATATTGAAACTAAAACACTTGGCACACTACCTGGATGTATCAGTAGGAGTTCTTCAGAGAAACAGAACCAATGGGATAGATGATAGAGATAGAAGGAAAAAGAGATAGAGATAACTAGATGATAGATAGATATAGATAGGTAGATAGATAGATAGATAATGATAGATAGATAGATAATGATTGATAGATAGATAGATAGATAGATAATTTCTTATAGGAATTGGCTCACATGTTATGAAGACTAAGAAGTCCCACATTCTGCCATCTGCAAGCTGGACAGGCAGGAAAGGCAGTGGTGCAACTCAGTCCAAGTTCAAAGCCTGAGAACCAGAGAAGCTGCTGGTGTAACTCTAAGGACAAGTTCAAAGGCCTGAGAACCTGAGGGCTTCTGGTGTAAGTTTTAGAGACCAATGATCTGAGAATAAGGAGCTCCCTTGTCCCAGAGCAGGAGAAAATGGATGTCTCAGCTGAAGAAGAGAGAGAAATTCCTCTTCTTTCACTTTTTTGTTCTATTTGGGCCCCCAATGGCTTGGATGATTCCACATTGGTGAAGTCAGTTCTCTTCATTCAGTCTACTGAAATGAAATTTACTCTCTTCCAGAAATAGTTTCACTGACACTGGGTTCTGGGGAGAACCCAGAAATAATGTTTTACCAGCTATCTGGGCATCTCAGACCAGTCAAGTTGACACAAAAATTAACTACTTTTAATTACAACAGCCCTTTGTAAAAGACTTAATCTATGGGAATGACCTTGAGAACCTGAAGGTGTCATTTTCAGTAGATGCTCAGGTTTAACACTGCACCAGTTTTCATTTAACTCAAACAAAACAAACAAATACAATCCTAGGAAGAAACTTCCCACCTCAATTCAGAGCAGAATATCAGGTGTGTGAGGCCCTCAACAAGGCAGCCTCAGGCAATCCTACAGCCCAGAGTTACACAGTAACAGTGTGTCAAAGGGCAAGGTGAAGGTTCCAGCAGCCACAGAAAAAAATGGTAACAAGTAAAATTAATTTATAATATAAGTTAACCCAATGTCCCCCAAATATTATCATTTCAACATGTGATCAGTCCTTAAATTCTTGAAGGCATTTTGCATTCTCACATTCTTGTTTTCATATTGCATCTTGCAAACCCAGTATTTTTAATTTACAGTCGAGTTAGGATGTTAAAGTCTCATAGAAATATTTGGTCCATCTAAATCTGTAAAATAGGGCAGAGACCAATAGGAAGCTTGATGATGAACTCAGCATCATATACCTGTTGCTGTGTGGCATTTATACATTCATGTGTTCTTTAAATTATACAACAAGTGTTCACAGAGTTGATCATTGAATGAAAATGCTGACAATATTCCCATGAAAAGACACAGTCCCTGCTTTTTCAAAAGTCAAAGTCTACTGGGGAGAACAGTTTTCAGGGCATGTTAGACAACACCAGGGACAGAATAAAGAGGAAACTTTGTAGAAGATTGGAAATCTTGCCATGGCGCTTGGAAGACGGGAGCCAGAGATATTCTCTTGAATATAGTTAGGGTATCTCAGGCTTTCCCTTTGGATGCAGTGGTTTGGGGTAACACAGGACACCCTTAATAGGAAGCAGTAGTTTGACAGTAGTACAGTGCAGCTGAAATACCAGAGCATCTGGAATGACAGATGACAGGGATTATCAGGTCTTAAAGGACTTCATACAAATTCGAAGGAGTTTTGGGCTTTTAATTAAGAGAACCAGTGTGTTTTTGACAATAAGAGACTAGAGAGTAGTGATTCTCAACACTAGTTTGCACAATAAATTCACCTGGGAAGCAATGAATATCCCCTATGCCTTGCTGCACAATTTCTGAGAGGAAGACTCAAGAATCTGTCACTTGAGAGATGTGATAGTTGTCATGACATCTGTCATGGGCTACTGTTATGTGTGCTGATGTGGGACCATGGTCTCAAGTAGTACTTAGTGTCATATTCACATAAGCCAAAAACATACCTAAGAGGAGATGGGAATTGGAATTGTGAGTCTGGTAGTGAGGAAAGAGGTTATCATTGGAAGTTTTAATTCGGGCATCAACAGCAGGTAGAAAATGAGAGTTCTCAGCATAAGACTCCAGAAAGAAGAAAGACAGAGGGGCAGTTCTTCATAGTGGTAGAAGAAGGATAACCCAGGGACATGGGGAAAAAGTCTGCTTGATAGCCTAGAACACCATGCTGAGAGCAGAACAAGGGCCTCGGGGAACTTCGCTCCCTCCTTTTCATCAAGAATTACTTGCTCAGTGACTTAAGGCATTTTATATTGTCACATTCAGCAGCTGCAAATTGTTAGACTGGGCACAATGACAAAATGGACCACTGTTCCTGCATTAAGCATCCTTTTACCCAGAGAATTTGTGGATTTTAGTGGCCCTGTGTACAAGCAGCAGGACCTGCCTAGGGATCAACTCCATATTTTCTTTCTTTTATAGCTATGAGTGAAGCACAATTGTGTAGCTTTATGAAGAGAATAAAAATCACGTTCTCAATTTTAATAAGGTAATCAAATCTAAATAAAACAAAGATCTACAAGGGCATTTTATTACTTCCAATCAATTCTTCAGAAGCAGATGCACAAAAAAGTTTCAGAAATTATTCTGATTGTAATGGCCACCAGAGCATGTTCCAAAAATATAAACATATGATCATACACTCATTCCTTTATAATGTTAAATAAGAAACAGGCCATATGTTTTCGATTAAATTTGAATTTAGAATTAAGGTACTTTGGAGACCGAATTGAGTACCAAATCATTAACACAGAATTACCTTTCAAAACCATCACATAATAACATGAAACATAATACTAGCCATACCACATAGCTCAAAAATCTGTATATTCATCCAGGTGAGATGAAGCTAACATTCCTGAAAGTCTGCTGGGCTCCAGTCACTGCGCTGGTCTTTATAGAAACTACCATGGTTAGCTTTCCTATTTCATCATATTTGAATAAAGATCATGCTATAATCATTTAAAATTAAAATAATTGTCTATATAGGAAAATTGGTACACTGAAAGACAGGCCATTGGCATTGAAACTCACATCATCATGACCATTCTATACTTCAAGAAAAAGAAAGGACTAAGAAAAGATGTTTCTTGGGGTAAATTAAAGATTTATTTATTTTTGCACACAAGCTGGGGTGCAGGCCAGAGGCGTAGGGTGGTAAGAGGGTTCACCAGAGTCAAAGTGGGGAGCAGAACAGGCAGATCGACTGAAATTCACTGCTGAGGGGAGCAGCAGGCGAGGCAGGAGAGGTCTGCTGTGCCATGTGGGGATCTCCCCGGCCAGGCATCGAACTCGTGCCACAGCCTCCGACAGCTTCACAGTGCTGTACTTAACCCATTGTGCCACCCGGGATGCCCTCTTTGGGTAAATTAACTTTAAGTTTTCAGTTTTTGCCTTCATATTTATTTCCACTGTAATTTCCAGTGATACTCACTGAATGACTTTGTCATCTCCAAGAATGAACCAGGAACCATTAAATCTGACTGTAATGTGGTATTTGGAGAACCTTTCTACCATTCTCTGCAGAGAAAAATCCATGGTTGTCCTCTTTAGTCTTATACAATAGAATGTTTCCTGAATTGGGCTGAAATATCTCCAAGCAGCCTTGATGCAAAGGATATATGGATTGGATTCTTTGAGGTCTAATTCTTTACCTCACACATGCTTTCTTCAACCTAGATTAGTGCTTGATCTTTAGATTTAAGATGTACTCTTCCACACAGAATTGGCAAGTTTCTCTGGCACCTACAAATGGAGCCAATGATGTCAAAACCAGTGTTTTCAGTAATATTTTAAGAGAAGAACTGTCCTTCTGACTACCCACCACCACTAGACCAAAAAAGAAAAAAAAAAAAAGAAAAAACTTATATGAGTGTGGAAAGAGAATTCAAAGAAGATGGTCACTTTATAGATTTCAACTGTCATCTGGTGGCCTATGACAAGAATTTGACTGTCAGCAACTGCTGTTTAGCTTGAATACAACTGGTAGTGTCATAGTTTCTTTTTCAAGAGTTCTATAAGACCCAGGAATACCCTGTCCTGTTGCAAATGAAGTGCAAACAAAGCATGCCTACTATTCTCTCTCCTGCCAATTAATTCTGAGAATTCCCTCAAGGGATGTCCTCCTGAGGACTTGTCTATTTCTGTATCACTAGCAAAAGGTGACCGGCCTCCTGGGTAGCTTTACAATAAGGAACTAATTACTCACACGATAATGAGGCTGACTGCTATTGCTTGGCAGTCCCCACCCTCACTTGGAAACTGCCCCAAAAAAGGAAGCTCAGCAAATTCAGTTTCCCCTGCTGGTTATAAATCAAAACTCAAGCATTGCAAAGCTTTATTCCTTTATTTTCAGAAACTGAAGGAGCTTCTTTCACCACACGCTGATCTCATCAGGAGTTGCAAACACATTTTGACTTGGAGCCTTATAATAATTGTCACAGTTTAGAAACACAAACACTGAAAAATAATCCCCATTTCTTCCATGTTTCAGGCTAACATTTTATCGGCTGCATTTTTAGACTTTGATCTAATAAACGTGCTTTTGTTTCTCATCCCAGAAATTGTATGTAAAATTACAACTAATCCCATCTAGTATGTTTCTTTGCAAATTAAATTAATTATGTAAAATTGCCCACTTCCTTTTTCCCTTCTTTCCCAGGGTTTCTCTTGCATAACACGATTTAGCATCTCTAGTCTCTCCTTATAGATCAACTCAAATCATAGTCTCTTAGTTCTCCTGTTCATTCCAATACCTTCATTTGAACACATTACATTCAGTCCCAAAGCAAAACTGAAGCTGAGAGTCAACCTATGTTGAGTATAACAGGACCCTGAGGAACACATTATTAAAATGGTAGAATATTGGGTAGAAACAAGAGTTATGAGGTTCTCTTGATCAAGTGTTTCACACAGCAAAATGCACAGCCCCTGAGACACGGGAGGCCTGGTTGTGGAAAGGCCCTGCTCTCCCCGCCTCTGTTTTTAAGTCCTGGTTAGGGCTGCCCAAACACAACTTCTTAACTGAAAGATTTTTTTTGAAGCCTTCAAGACTCTTGTTAAAGGGATTCATATTATTTCCTGGATACGAAAATGAAATAATTCTTTCAAAATAACATTTTGATGAGTTGAGTGTAAATGAATTAGAAACACACAGATTAAATTTTCCTTGAAATACACATGGGTTTCAAAATTAAGGGAATTAACTTCTCCAAATGTGTTTTCAATTTTGCCTAACCTCAAAAGTTTGATGCATGGTTTGACACGGTTGATCTAATGCCAGTTTTGCCTATTCTTACCATGCATTTTACCTGAGAAAGCATTTTATTCCCATCTCCTGGAGCCTTTGGACAGTTAATAGTACTATTAATCTTATCTGTAGGACCTAAATAATAATATTGTCACGACAGGTGAAAAAAATGCCATTTTTAAATGATCTCCAATACCCCTGTGATTTCATCCAGTTTAGGTGGTACAGAATTCGAAGGCAACCAATCAAGGACCTTATGAAACTTTGCAAAATGTTTTGAAATTTGTAGTCTTTGATAAGAAAGTATTCACTTCTTTTGAGAAATATATTAGAAATGTTAAAAATGTCAGAACGTTTGTTGGCAAAGCAGTGGACAAAGCAAGTAGAAATTTTCTCAGTTTTGAAAATTTCTAATCAGCTTTCACTAATACCTTTGAAATTCACTTATCATGCTTATTAGGCAGCTGTTAAGTGATTTTTTTTTTAACCAAAGAGGAAACTTTAAATGTTAGTAATGTACCCAGAAAGTCATTGGCATGAAATATTAACCACTTTCCTTTGTCTCTCAATAGATTTTCTTCTTGGGCCAACCACCACGGTATAGAACATCAACAATGTTGAATCTAATATGTTCCTTAAGCATTGCCTTCAAACCTTGCTGTTGGAACAACTCTGAGTTCCAGAAAAGGAATCTCGCCTTTCCCACATCAGGTTACTGAATCTGTGAAAAGCAGTCAGGGGTTACCCCATGATTTCTCCTATAAATCTTCCATCTCTTGTAACATTGAAGAGGTCTCACTCTTGTCCTTTCAACATTTTGTGAATTAATGCCATTGTGGGGGATCAATTTTATTTTATTTTATTTTTTGGAGGGGGGGATCAATTTTAAATTGATCATTTAGTCAAGACCTTGTGTCTTTGCTATCAAGATAAAAGTGATAGCCATCGCATCACCAAGAAGAAGAAAGTTGTTCGGGGCCTCTCTTCTCTGATTCTAGGCTCAGTCTGGCTGGAACAGAGACCAGGAAGAGGTACAGGACTCTCATTGTGGTGTGAGGAATTGAAACAGGAAGGTGAAACACCATCTGAGCAATGAGACCTTAATTCTGTAGCAAAATTCTGGGCAGTGCCGTAGGTTGATTCTCTCCCCAGTGTTCGGGAGCTGAGCCGAGGTCTGATACACAGCTTTTGTCAGTCATTGCTGAGCCGCCGGTGGGAGGGGTTGGCGCCACACCTGGCACTGGCACTGAGGGAGAGCTCATGGGCCCAGACAAAGGGGTACTGGCAGTTTTGCATTATAGCTGATTGCACAGAAATGGACACTGATTTAAAATAAAGTTCTAGGCCTAAGATGTCCTGTCTGAGTTGCTATGTCAGAAAACCAAAACTTTTATGTCCTTATAAATGTTCCTCTTGACTAGAAATGCAGTATATCCCTTGAGCCAATGCCCAAACACTAAGCCAAGTCTGGGCTTTCTGTTTACTTCCTGATTCCTTATTCAAGTTCTATTTTTCTCTTCCTTGTTCTTTATTCTTTATCACATGAAAGTCCCCTGCCTTCTATTCCATTTTGTAATTATCCAGACCCTTGGAACAGATTCTACATGCTCCATGAAGTGCTAAAAAAAAAAAAAAATAAAGCTTGTTTATATACCTAAAATTGTCATATTGAATAATGAATAATTTTTAACACTGCTGAGGGATTTTGAACAGAGCCCTGACAGTATTTGCTACAGGAAATTTTTAGGAATTCTGCACTCATATCCACACTTCTGGTAGAGCCCTCTGGTTACTGAATCTGTAGAAAGCAGTCAGGGGTTACCCCATGATTTCTCCTATAAATCTTCCCTCTCTTGTAACATTGAAGAGGTCTCACTCTTGTCTTTTCAACATTTTCTGAATTAATGCCATTTGGGAGGATCAATTTTAAATTGATCATTTAAAAGATAGTGACTTATTTGCCAGCAGTTTTAAATTTTCATCGATGTTTTAAATTATCTATAAGTTATACCAACCCCTCCCTTCACCCCATTTTGAGTCAATATAAAAGTTCTAGAGATGACAGGGTTATGGTACCATCAGGGTTTGGGAGTGACCTCTGGGGAGTGTGACTCACATGGCATAGCTTAGTTTAGAGCCCTAGACATCAGGAGAAACATCGCATTTGTTCCCCCAACTCTAGTCCCCTAGAATGTAAAGCAAACTAAAATAAATACTCATGAGACCAGGTTGTAAAAGCGGATCTTATTTGGGGTAGATGAGAGAAGAAGTGGAGCCTCCTCACTTTCCCCTCTCCAGGGCTCTGGACACTCTCACGACAGTGTCTCTGCTACATGGAGTCACCAGTGGCTGACTCAGGCCTATAACTTACCCTGGACCACACCTAGTTTTGTTATAAAGATCATATGTGGCATGAAAATCTTGCAAATTAGTAGTAGAAATCAAAGACGGCAGAAGACCTTTAGAACTGTGCTTCCCTGGCCCTTACCCCACTATTTCTTCACCCCCAGTATTTATGGGCTTCCAGAAGCCTTACAAACAGAGAAGACCACACACCAGCCAGGTATAGACAAGTGCAAGAGAAAAGTCAATGTCATTTTCTGAAAGCATAGAAAGGCGATGAATTTGTCTGCTACTACCATAAGCCTCTAGTTTGCTCATTCTTGAGGGCAATAATGGTCTCAAAGGATAATTCTGCCCAGCATTTACTTTAGCTGGAAGTTGGTTCAAAATACACATTTGTGGGCCCCAAACCAGGAATCTGCATATTAACAAGCTTCCTAGGGGTTCTGATGCTTGCTCTGACTTGGAATTACTGCTTAAAGGAGAAAGGAGGAGTGTTAAAATTGTAGGTTGTATTTAGTGATATAATTACTTAAGTTGGTAAGTACAATAAACTTCATCTCCTCTATCATGATGGTGCTTTATGAATCAATTCTTTTCTTTTCAGAGCTCTGAGTTATGTTCAGGTAATACAAACCAGATATGGCTCAACCTAGAAGGATCCTGTCAATTTCTCAGAAATCTGGGCAGGAGTTACCCTAGAGGAGTCCACCTGGCCACACTTCCCATTACACACAACTGGGGCCTGGATGACAGATCCTCCCAGCTTCAAGATTAGCACAGACAGCTTTCCTATAACTGCAAAGGGGGAATTGGTGCCAGTGTACGGAACTGCCCCCAAAGAGATCTTTCTCCATTTTCCTAAATGGGAATAGACTATTACACACCAATAATTCACTGGAATGAACATTACCCACTGGTGGCTATTACCTCTTTCAGTGAAAACACAGGTCTATCTGTTTCTTGAAGATCACTTCCTCATCTTGTGGCAGGTTAATTATCTATGTAATTATAGTTTATGTGGAAAACCATGAGAATAAATTCTTGCCCTCTAAGATTGTACAGATAATATAGAGCTTCTCAAAATGCATTGTGCACATGAATTCTCTGAATATCTTAATGCAGATTCTGATTCAATAGGTCCGGGAATGGGTCAGTCCTAATAGCCTGTATTCCTAACCAGCTCCCAGAAATGCTGACCAATTTCTTCCACAGACTACACTGTGAGTACTGAGAAACAATAGAACCACCTAGATGGCAGATGCAAGCCTCTTCCTCCTCACCCTTGATTAAAGTATGATGTTGTGATTTCACAGCTCAAAAGTACCTATATCCAGGTATGTGCAGTTTGCTAAGGAAAACCGGAAAAATTTAACTTCATTGAAGCAGATTGGAGGGGGAAAGTAGTTCTTCGATAGTCTAGTGTTGCAAAGCTGAATAAGTGATTTTACTGGGTGGAAAGAGAGATGAGTACCTTCCTAGAATCTTCACTGCCATTTGCTACTGTAGACTTGCACTGTTCATTTTTTATGATAAGACAATCTCATTCATAGAAAATCTCTATGAATGTAGTTTTCTAATATTTTTGTATTAAAGGTCTTTCTTGATCTTCACTTTCCTAAATATTTTGCTTCCTGAATTCCTTCACTTGTCCACCTCTCAGTCTGCTTCCTTTTCTACCTGTATCCTCATAAGGTCAGGTCTATAGATCTTAGACCCTGGACTCACATTGGCCTTAGAGCTGGTCTTATTTTTCTTTTTCATGATTGCAGGATTGGGGGAAAATTTACTGAACATCCTGAACCCTCTACTTGCTCGTCCTTGAGACAAGATTAATGATAGTGCCTCCAAGTGATTTCCCTGAGCACCAGCACACACATGTAAAGCACTTAAGGCAAGTTGGACACCTAATAAGCATCCAATAAATTTAATATGCTTACTATCATCACCACATCAACCTTTTCTCTAGACATAAGGAAGTCACAGCTACTCTTTAGACACAAAGGAGATTGTTTCCAAATTTACATGGTCAACAGACAATCATCACAAATGTAAACCAGTCAACGAGAGTGGACATGGTACCTGATGACAAAGATCCTTTCTCTCCGTTATTCCATGGTTTCTAACAAAGTCACCCAAGGGAGGGAGTCGCCTAAGGGATGGAGCAGCAGAAGCTCACTTAACCACTAACCTGTTGGTTCCCTTGTTGGATTCTTGGAAATAGATACGTGTAGGGCAAAGATAAGTTTATAAAACAGGTCATACTGTAAATATTAACATTTTCAGCGAAGACTAGAGTGTCCTTCATTCGTGCTTTATTATAAGAACAGTTAAAATGTTTATTTTTCTTGTCTGTAGTTATTTCTCAAGACTATATTAAATGGTTTAATTTCCAACCAGCAACATATTTTAGCATTCATTTCATGACTAATAACCATTATAATGTGAATAATCAGTCATCCTTATCTTCCTGCATATTTGATAGTTTAGTTGAAAACAAACAGGAACAGAATAAATCACTGTTTTTCCAACTAAATACGCTAGTATTTTTGTCCACCATTTATTGTAATGCTGGAGCTGGAATAAGAAATAAAATCAATTGGCAGCATTTTAGGATGTGATATCAGTTTCATGACTCAGGGGGTCATTGGAATTAGAATCAGGATTAATAATACTGTTGCTTTGACCAGGCTGGACTTGCTTCTTTAAAACAATTATCTCCATTGACTTTCTCATTGTTTTTTAAAATATGGTCATTTCACCAAAGCCTAACTGAGTTATGGTTTTCTTTTTCATAAATTATCATTTTGCTGAACTATGGGAGTAAAAATTGACACAAATAATTTCTTAATTAAAGTGAAACATATGCACACATTATCAATTAATTCCACCCATACGTATTTATCCAACAAAAGCACTGAAATGTTTCATTAAAAGACATTAGTATAGAGGATTTATCACAGCATTATTTGAGGTAGGACCAAACTGGGTAACATCCAAAAGTTGAAAAATACATTGTAGGTTAGTACTATAATTGAATGCTATATGGCCATAAGCAAGAATGAATGCCAACTAAATACAATAAAGTAGATACATCTCACACATTGTTGAGCAAAAATAAAGCCATAGGCAGAGTATGTATTTTATAAAGAGTAAAAGAAATCCATGCTGATAGAAGCCAGGCTAGTAGTTACTATTTGGAGGAATCTGTCTGGAAGGTGACAAGGGCAGGGGTATCTCTAGAGGATGATAACGTTGTTTCTTACTTGAGTGCTACTTATACAATAATGCTCAATTTGTAAAAATGCACTGAGCTGTAAAATCATGCTTTATACATTTTTCCTTAAAAATTCCATTTGAAAATTTCATCACTGTTACTTTTTAGGATCATGGCATCAAGGTTGATCTGATTTTATTTGTTGGCTGCTGTATTCAATTGGCCCACTCTTATAGCATTGCTTACCAGTGTTCATGGGGCTAATATTGTGACCTTGACTTTTGACCATCTTCCATCCCAGTCTAATTAGTCATCTGAAGTACTGAAGCAACTACCTCACCAAGAAATAGTTATGCAGTCTCTTTAGTTCTATAAAAATCTAGAGGAGCAGAAAGTTTGTAAACTTTAGTGGATTTGAACATACAATATTTTTTTTGTTGTTTACTCACTGCCATTTTTCTATTGCTAGATTGGAGACAGATGGGATTTATGCAGATGTCAGTCAAATACTAGTTGGCAAATCAATGGGACATTGCAAGTAATAAAAAGTAATACCTTGGCGAACTCTTATATGCTCATCTGATTTTTGTCGGTGATGGTGTTTTGCCACTGTTACTGATGCCGTTCCAATACCTTTTGAAACAAACATAGCTTCTGTCCATCTTTTAGCAAGACATTAAACAAGATTGTTGGACATGTACTACTTTCATAAACAACGAGAAAGGTCACCATTAACCAAATGCTTTTTCTAGGCATTATATTTTCTAAATGTTCTGTCAAATCATATTGAGACACTATGGAACAACTTTATCTTGGCCAAGTCAACAATTCTTTCTCCAAAATCTGTCATGGATTTCTGACCATTGTTTTTGCTTTTCCTCTTGTCATTGTTTCATTTCCCTTGGTTTTGTAAGCCTCTCTTGCTGTCTTTCATCATTATTCCCATGAAAAGCAGCTAAAAGTCTATGGAGAGGGTTTAATGTGGCAATATAAAAGAAAGATGAGAGAATTTAAATATGAATCCATGTATGTGCACATCATGGTCTGCAGCTATTGACCTAGGTAGTCATTTCACCTCTGTGATTTACAATGAATAGAAGACACTGATTTGGGTCACCAGGTCCACAATTTACCTATATTCATCACTCTAATGAGATATGTTTGTCTACCAGTATTGCTTGTTTTATTAAAATGTTTATTCTGGGGCCTCCCTGGTGGCGCAAGGGTTAGATCTCAGTGATATCAAGCTATCATCAGCCCCTGCAGCATGAGTTTGATACCTGGCTAGGGAGCTGACACACATGGTGCAGCAGACCTCTTCTATCTTGCCCACTGCTCCCCTCAGCAGTGTATTTCAGTAGATTGGCCTGTTCTGTTCCACACTCTGTCTCTGGTTAATCATCTCACACCCCTGCACCTCTGGCCTACACCCCAGTTCTTGTATGCATAAACAAATAAATTAAATATGTCTTTTAAAAAAATGTTTTTTCTAGTGCCTCCCTGGTGGCACAATGGGTTAAGTCCCAGCCTATGAAACTATCCACAGCCACTGCAGTATGAGTTCAATCCCCGGCCAGAGAGATTCCCACATAGTGCAGCAGACCTTTCCTGCCTCACCCGCTGCTACCCTCAGCAATGTATTTCAGTTAATCTGTCTGTTCTGCTCCCCACTCTATCTCTGGTGAATCCTCTCACCACCACCGCCCTCCCCAACACCTCTGGCTTACACCCCAGTTCTTGTATGCATAAATAAATAAATCTTTTAAAAAATGTTTTTTCTACATTGTCAAATACAATACATTCTAGTATCTGCTGCAGAATACTCCTACAAAACAAAATCTGGACATGAAAATTATTACTATAATTATTATTATTATTATTTAGTAGTAGTAGTAGCAGCAGCATCTATTAAAAGTATTTATTAAATATTTTGCATGTAGTAGGAACGATTCCCTATAAACACACAAAGAAAGAAAACCCATTACTGTCTGGTTTTAAACAAGGAACAAGAGTATGAAGATCTCTTTCTAAGAAGGTCATCATCTTAGGCAAAATTTTCAGATTCACAGGGAAACTCAGGAGTCTTCAGTCTAGCCAGATGTGCCAGGCAAAGCAAATCTGGCAATTAGAGTCAGGTAGTACAATCAGATGACCTCCCATCTTTTGCCCTAAGGACTTGAGACAAAATGTGACTGCATTCAAATGTCATGGAGATGCTTGACTCCTGTGCTGCCAAAGTCAGAACACACTGCTCAGGAGTGGAGAGAATATATCTAACAGAAGCACTTGACTGGAGAAAATAATCAGTGAACCTGTGGAATCCTTCCTTTGCTATAATGAATGTGATAGCGCAAAGTGTCCTTGCTTCTCTTTGCATCCCACCCCTGGTTCCAGAGGCACATGTGCATGAAGCAATCACGACAACAGTTGCATGTGGCAACTGAGTAATGTGTTGCAATGTACAAAATCAATGTACACAAATACATACAAAAATACTATTAAATGAACATAGCTTGGATGATGTCATAGCAACAAGCTATATTTTATAAAAATATTTTCAAAGGATTTGACTAAATTTTTATCAAATTAAATTTTAAATGTCAGCTTTATTCAAATGATTTAAGAGATTGTACAGGGAAAATCATGATAATGGTGCTGACATGGTTGGTAAAGAAAAAGATGTAAGACCATAAATTTGGCTAAAAACCAGAAGCATTCCTTGTGCCATGCGTGACACATGTTTTGAATTTGTTACTATGAGACATGGCTCAGCTGGGCCAATAGCAACGACATTCTTTGGAGTGATTCAAAATTGTATGTGACATTTCCTGGCTTTGCCCCAAAACAGAACATCTTGATGAAACACTATCAATTTTGACTTTATGACTTCTCTTAGTCACACAAGGGGCATGCTGACTGAAAGCTGATAAAGAAATCAGGTTTAATTTAGATGGGATACAAAATGTATCAGAAAAGTTAAGTGAAAAACAAAATATGCCCAAAGAAAGAATGAATCATCGTCTTTGGAAGAAAATGATATTAATTTTGAATTTGCACATCCAGAGTTATCTGGTATAAATTGTGGTTCCTGTTAATGTTAGTAAGACCTTATAAAACAGATCCAAGTTTGACTATGTTAAAGAACTGTTTTTTCACTTTAGATGAAATAAAAGTGCATGTGAACTATGTAACAAAGGAAACTTCCAGAAAAAAAAAAAATGAGAATGAGACAAAACATTCATAATTCTGTAGGAGAAGATTTAAGTACAAATAATTGCAAAATACAGTTCTATAGAGAGTATTTATGTGCTGCTTAGAGAAAGTTAGAAGTAAATTGAACAATAGATGGCTTTTTGGTTTGCTTTACATTATCCTAGTACTGAAAAATTTGAAAGAACCTCAGAATTATATTTTTTTGTTGCGTAAATCTGGTCATTTCTCTAAAAGAAATGAAAATTCTAATATAGGCATTAGTAATCTGTATGATAAAATTAAAATATTATCTCCTATACAATGCTACTCGAGCTTGTGGTGCCAACTTTACTCTCCATTTCTCATCTAAGTATCATATGAAGAATTGTATTGAAAATCCATTTTCTTGGCCTTCACAAAGGACAGCCTTTCTAAATCGAAATTATTTTTAGGAACTTATTGAAAAACTGATATTTGGAGAAAGTTCACTAATTTAGCATCATTTTCTGCAAAACACAACTTACCTAAAAACCAGGACCCTAAAAAAAAAGAATTAGTGATTTTGCTGAAATAAAGGTAAGAAAATTTTAAGAAAGAATACATGATAACTTATGAAATACATGACTTTGTTTTATTATGCATCTAAATGTCACTGACATGTGCATATAGTAATCAAATTCACTCAGCTTTAAAATTTTGCTGGCTTTCTGTCACATAAAAATGTAGTTTACACATCATTTTCTATTTTATTGTTATGAAGTATATTTGTCAATGTGGGAGAAGAAAACCTATTTTACTTAAGAGCTTAATTTATAACTTTTAATTATTGTGTCTACCGCTTGTGGCCTCCATTTATACTGCCCCTGCCCGCTCGTCAGGAGTAGACACAGAGAGCATTCGAGTAAATGAAATGCAGTTCTTGTAGTTAGGGGCTTTCGTTCTTCAAATTAGAAATGTAAGGAATAGAAAAGCAAATACCTAGAGGGAACCACAATCACAAGGGCGACAATATGAAACAACAATTAACACTAGTAAACCCTTTTACAAATATTATCACAGGTGGTATAGGAACATGTATTCCTAGTTTCATTGAGACTTAATTGACACATATCATGGATAAATTTGAGGTGTGTAGCATAATGACTTGACTTACCCAGATTGTGAAATGATTCCTACGATAAGTTTAGTTAGCGTCCCTCATCTCATATAGATGCAATAATAAATAAAGCCAAAAAAATAGAAACATATATATTTGTCCTTGTGATGAGAACTCTTAAAATTTGGTTTATTGAACACTTCCCTAGATGTCACACAGCAGGGTTAGCTATAGTTTTCATGTTGTCCACTGTATTCCTAGTGTGACAGAGGCTTTCCCATAAAAGGGGGAGGTATCCTGTTCCTCGCCCACTTACCTATGGATGGAGCTGAGCAAACATGTGAAGAGATGAAGCATGGAAGGCACATGGACTAAGGGGACACACAGAAGAAACACACAGGAGTGAGACCTGTGGAGAAGAAGCCTCACTTGCTTCTCAGTTTTGGACTTGCACCATGGGAGGAGACACGTGGAGACAAGGCATGGAGAGACACTTGGAAGAGACACTTGACAAATCTAACAATGGCAGCGGTCTTTAAAAAAAAACAAAAACAGGAAAGTTACTAGAGAGCAACCTCACAGTCCAACAGTCACCCCCCCACTCTTTTTTATATTTACATCGTTATTCATTTTTGTATAATGCATGTTTTCTCCCCTCTCAGGTGTAGTCCCTGTAAAATTCCCACCACCAGTTCACTCTGTACCATTACCATAGTCCCTTGTGCGCTTCCCTCCCCTGCAGAATATCTCTGATTCATAGTTGCCTGCTAGTTTTGTTTTTTAATTTATTATTATTATATCTTCTCCCCAATCCGTTATTTGGTTCCCCTATATTCCTTCTATAAGTGAAACCATCGGATAGTTTTCTTTTTCCTTCTGACTGATTTCACTGAGCATAACCCCTTCCAGCTCCATGTGTGTTGCTGTGAGTGGCATCAGTTTATCTTTTTGATTGCTGAATAGTATTCCATTGTGTATATATACCACATCTTCTTGACCCAGTCATCTGTTTTGGGGCATTTGGGTTGTTTCCATACTTTGATTTTGCTCCTTTCATCCTAGACTTGCCTGGTCCCTTCTGCCCCTTTCCTATGGTTCCCTGCTTGATGGCACCTTAGACTTGTGGCAAGTTTTGAGGTCTCAGTGGCTTGCTTTGGGCCTACCCTGTTTGGCTGGACATTTACCCAATATGGGATGGATAAGTTTGGGTGTTTTATTGGGAAACTATTGTCAGTTCTTCTTTCTCTATGCACACTAAAGTTCTTTAGTATGATTTGTCTTTGTGCACACATGACTAGGCCCATTTAGAATATGCAACTTTGGGGGCCCCAGGGTCCCCCTTGGTCCAAATGCTAACACCAGTACTTACTTATCTTCTAACTGGAAGTTTGTACCCACCCCACCCCCCAGCCCCTGGCTCTGCTAATCGCTAATCTGATCCCTTTATTCATGAGGTTTGTTTTTTTTTCTGTTATTTTAGGGGTTTGTTATTTTTGTTTTAGATTCCACATATAAGTGAGATCATACAGTATTTGTCTTTGTCTTTCTGACATTTCACTTAGCATAATGCCCGCAAGGTCCATCCATGTTGTCACAAATGGCAGGATTTCCTCATTTTTTAAGACTGAATAATATTAGGAAATTTTTTGAATTAAGCTCATTAGAAACCTGTCTGGCTCCCAACTTGTCTGTGAATTCCATGTGTTTGCTGCCCTTGCTCTGTCCCCAGCTGCCTATTTAGAGGCACCCCTCCCGCCTCAGCCTCCTCCAGGCTCTATATCCTTCCAACCTCCCTCTGCTGCTGGAACATGTTGGCCCTTGTCCAATTCCTGTAGACCCTGAGTTTCCAGGTATGGTGTCTGCTCCTCAATAGGTGAGACAGAATGCTCTGTGTATTTACCTGCCCTGATAAACTCCCCTCACCATGTCTAACTGGGCTATCTTTATATGTTTATTTATTTATTTATTTATTTATTTATTTATTTATTTTTGCAGAGCCCTTAACACAGAGCATTAAGTATGAAGCACTTTAAGAAGGAGCAGTTAGCCTGACTCCCCACAACTGTGGGCACTTCACCATCAGAAAGTAGAGATAAGCTGAGCAAAATCCCAAGTTAGAACAAACTTTGCACATACGAATTGTACATCTGGTGCACATTTGCTGACTGTGGAGAGAAAGCCAAGAAGACCAGTGGAAGAGAAAAGACCCTGCAGAAGTCAAAGTCCTGGTGGTCCAGCAGACTTATCTCATCTTGCGCTGCTCCGATTCCCAGAAACCTACTGTCCTTTCATGAAAAAATTTTGAAACACACAGATCCAAAACTGGCATCATATAAGGTTTAAAGTTGTTTCAAAACTTCCAAATTCATAAAGTTGGACTGAATTCTGAACCCCACAAAACTCACATTCCTTCAGAAAGGTCATTTGACTTAATCATCAAATATGCTGAACTGGACCACAGCATTCCTGGGAATTGTTTTATATCAAAGATCAAGTAACTTTTGCTTTTGGAATTCTGCAGTCTTGATTCATTTCACGCATTCATATTTTACTACTTATTCACCCCATTCTATAGATGAGAAGATTTCTTTTGCCTTCATGATTCCGTTTTTCCTCTTGGCACACTGATTTGCAGAGGTCTTTCCAAATGGGAAGGATGCAGTGATGCAATCTTATTAATCCTGGCCATATACTTCCATATTAAGAGCATGGTTCTTATTATCAAACCAAAATCACTGAAGATCACCAGTGTCACTGGAATAAAAATAACTCAGGCTAAAAACATTTTTAGCAAAAGCAAAATCCTTTGTTGGTAAGGCTGTCACCAATAAAATCATGACTTCTTTTAGTTTCTGGATCAAACAACACAGATATCAACATCAGAACATTTTTTGAAATGCTTTGCAATTGTCTAATTCCCTGCAGCTGCCTTACATGTTAGTGATAACGAATTTAGAACAAATTGCTCTAATGTGAACTTTGACTAGTATTAACTTAAGTTGGTAAATGATCTGAGGCTGAAAATGCTCCCTTCTGTCCAAAGAAACACCACATCATGTGTGAGCATTTTTTATATTGATAGGGGTGTAGCCCAGGACCTGTGCATCAGTGAAGTTTAAAGGCTTTGAGCATGAGGCTGAGTTGCATTTCCCTTTATTCAGGATTTGTTTTTTTTTAAGATTTATTTATTTATGCATACACGCTGGGGTGAAGGCCAAAGGTGTGGGGTGGTGAAAGGACTCACCAGAGACAGAGTGGGGAACAGAACAGGCAGATCTACTGAAGTACACTGCTGAGGGAAGCAGTGGGTGAGACAGGAGAGGTCTGCTGTGCCATGTGGGAAGCTCCCTGGCTGGGGACCAAACTCATGCTGCAATGGCTCTGGATAGCTTCATAGTGCTGTAACTTAACTTGCTGCGCATCAGGGAGGCCCCTATTCAGGTTTTGATTGGACATATGGAAGCACCAGCTCTCTGGGGATACTGTGTTGGTCAGTGAGAAGGAAATGCAACAGAATCCTGCATGCTTGGGCTGATGGTGAACATTTGTGCTCCCATGTCCATGTCATGTGCTGGGCACACTAACTGGGAGGCTGGGGTTAGCTTTGAAATGGTCACCAGTCCACAGAGACTTTCTTTCCTTACACAAAAGCTAAGATTCATTTCCGGGGAATTTTAAACCAATTCTGTGTTCTATGTTCCAGAACAAATATTTTGCCTGAATTCAGTGGAGGAGTAAGGAATGAAGAGTTCACTGACTAGAACATCCTTTGGAAATGAAGTTGGAGATGATGAAGAGAGGTATATGGAGGGAAAGAAAAAGAGCCAGAATTCAGAGCTCCAATGATTGGGCACTTCAGCACGAGGGCAAACCTCAAAAGCTAGAGGGTAAACATGACCTTGGTTGGAAATTGCTGCATAGCAGGGAAAGCTCTCATCTGCCGTGCGGACTTGGGCAGCTGATGACACTGCATCAATCATGCTTCTACTTCTTAAAATTAATCTTCAGAATCTTGATGGCAAAGATGTAGACATTGTCACTGTAAAGACTAGAATGGAGGAGACTGGCCATTATCACAGACCCCAAATTGCTTCCCCATCAGAGTTCGTGCAGTTCTTTCATGTTACCCAAGTTCCTCCATACTGTGAGGCACCCAGATCTGATTGGTGGGTTGCTTTACAAGTGAAAGCTTGTAGGGCCCCCTGCCCCTTTGGGCCTTCCTTCTCAGGTGGTGTTCTGTTTCCACCACTCTGGATCAATTCCCTACTTCTCTAACCTCTGATGAGAGCGCTCTTTCCCATTTCCACTCCAAGATCCAGAAATTTGCTACCTAATTTCAGGGCACACTGCCTACTGAGGCTCTATCTGCAAACATGATGTTCTCTGGGGTATTAAATGGGGAGATTGCAGGGACCCTGTTGACTTGTGGCCAACAAAATTTTATTTGCAATTTCTCTCCTCCTCAGTTGATGATTTGTCAGGGCTATGAGGAGCTTACAGCAATGGTGCAGTGAGTGGGAGGGGATACTCCAAATATAGGGGCTTGAACCCAGATCCAGACCCTCACATGAGCTAGCTACCTACAACATGTGCAAGTCGTCTAAACTCCAGGTGCTTGATAAATAAAGGTGATGATAATAGTCCTGACTTCAGAAGGCTGTGTGTGGATAAAAGTGAGTTGTTCATAAAATACTTAGAACAGGTGAATTGGTGGTGGATAACTTATGGGGAATACACAATAATGCAAAAGATATAAATGAAATAAATCAATAAATAGAAAAAAATGTCTTAGAACAGTGCCCAGCCCATGCAAGCTCTCAAAAAATGTTATCTAATTTTGCTACAGGTCATTATGATCAAAGAATGCGGGGTGTGGCCCCCCAAGAGAAAGAAGTTGGTTACTGTTACAATTGGGGAAGCTAAGGGAGGAACGTCATAGAGTTTGCCTTCCCTTAGTGCGGACATCGATAAAGGACTCTATCCCCATGTGTCCATGTGGAGAAATGACTGACTTCTTTCTCTATTTTCTTATCACTTTGATTTTTAATCTTCATTCAAGATATGTAGTGATGTATTTATATCTATTTCCCCCTTATTGTTCAAACAGTGATAAACCGTGTAAGAAAAAGCAGATGAAGGCTGTACCCAGGACACCAATGCATCAGGGACACCAAATCAAAAATAATAATAAAGGGGAAGTGATGGACGAGCTGGTAGAAGAGAATTAATTTTAATGAACATATCTGGAAATCTACAATTAGGAAATATAGAGAAATAACTGAATTTCTATAAGCATGCACAGTTAGCCTTGCTGCTTGCGTTTGCCTCTGCCTTCAGGGTACTTCTAGCTTTGGGGGCTCTGAAGGTCTGGAAGCTTATGTTACCAGTGGCTCCCCAAGTCCCCTTGTCCTTACCCTCCAAAGCTCCTCCCCAGCTTCCAGCCTTCTCTCAAGACCTGTGTTCCTTTGTCTGGGGATTTACTACCACTGATGGGCTAGATATCTCAGCTCCCTTGCCCCTCATGTGGAATATCCCTGAAGCGCAGGTTCTACAAATGGTCTCATAATTTCCCAAAGGGATTGTACCTGCCTTCATGAACCACTCACTCTTAAATGCTTTTGCAAGATTTGCTTCGTGGGACTCCCAAACCAGACAAACCATGAATTCACCCTGTTCTTCTCAGACATTCTTTGTTCGATCTGCAGGCATGGGGTAAGCGCCTGGTATAAGCTCCCATTTGCCTGAGCAGCTAGTCTCCATGCAGATTAATTTACTCCTGGATGATATTATCCACTGGCTGTTAAATGGGCATTCTCCACTCAGAGACACTTAGTGCACATTCCCCAGATTGTGCCTGGCACCTCCATTATTTACGTTCATTTCTATTTCAGACGCAACAGAATCTTTTCTCTGAACCAGGAGACTGGAATGGATTGGTGGCATGCCTGCAAGAGGTGCATTAGAAAGAACATAGGGGGGCCTCCTGGTGGTGCAGAGGTTAAGCGCTGCGCTGTGGAGCTGTCGGCAGCGGCCACGCAAGTTCAACGCCCTGCCAGGGAGATTCCCACATGGTGCAGCAGAACTCTCCTGCCTCGCCCGCTGCTCCCCTCAGCAGTGTATTTCTGATCTGCCTGTTTTGCTCCCCACTCTGTCTCTGGTGAACCCTCTCGCCACCCCATGCCTCTGGCCTGTACCCCAATTTGTATGCAAAAATAAATAAATCTTTAAAAAAAAAAAAAAGAACATACGGGTGTGTATTTACAGTGTGCACAGCCATTAGTCCAGGACTTTTCTATAAACTACTTAACCAGTGGTCGCAGAGGCAGGGTTAGTGCCAACCCTTAGCTGAGGACCTGTAGAGATACGTAAGCACATTTGTCAAGAGTTTCTTCTCCAAGCTTCAGCACAGTGATGTTCCCTCAAAATTCAGTTCCCATTGTCTCTCAGGAGAGTGAATGTTATGTGAATGGCTATTTCTATCAAAGTTACATCAAAATGTACCTAAAATAACAGGATTAGTTTTTCAATTTTCCTAGGGAGTGTTTCAAAATTGTGTACTCATGTTTTATTTTTGACATCTCTGGTCATCAATATGTTTACTTAAAGTAGATGTTAGACCTAAATATGACTTCACTTCACTAGAGGGACTCAGCACTTTGAGGATGTTTTCACAAAACCCACCTACTGTTTCTCAGAAGGAACCTCCAAGGAATTCCTGAAGAGAAAAGAGAATAACCACTCAAGGTTCTTGGGGCCTCAGCTATAACCTCAACTCATTTGAGGTCTGATGTTTCTTAAAAATACCTGGAAATTTCACTTTTCACTTCGTTGTACATCTCTTTATTCAAGTTAATATAAAATTATGCCTTGAATTACCTTCACATAAGCTGGCATTCCAACATTCCATGGAACTTGCTAGAAAATGTTTTATCACCTCAATAGAATTTTCAGGGGTTATAAACAAGTTACCTATTTATGTCCTCCCTTTCTCTCTCTCTTTCTCCCGCTCCCTCTCTCTCGCTCCTTCCTTCCTTTTTTCCCTCTCTCCCCTTCACTCTCTCCATCTCTTCCTTCCTCTCTCTCTCCCTTCCCCTTTCTTTCTTTTGGCATAGAATTATTTTTAAATGATTTAAATTAGTTTATAGATAATAATAGTAGTGCAACTCTGAGATTTCAAGTAAAGAGATAGACTTGCTGGGGTTTTTTTTAACCAGATTTACTTATAATTGAGTGTGGCCACCTTCAATTGGACATTCTTCTCCATTTCACCACAATCTCTGTCATACCCTGTACCCACCTGTGATTGTCAGAAATCTAGAAACCATTGAGTTTATTTCCCACAACTTACATACTTAGTCCTAGTACTCTCCTGTCTACCTACAAAACACCCTGAATTGATGGTACAGAGAAAATAGTAGACCTCCATTCATCACTCTTAGGACTCTCTTCTTCCAGCTCTTTATAATCTCTCACCTGGTTTACTAGGTGAGGCTGGTAAACTCCCTGTCTCTTTCAAGCTCAATCACTACTCAGTAATGAACCTGAAACAAATAAATTTTCATTGAGCACCACTTTGAACACAGCATCCCCTGACCAGCAACCTTTTAGGATCCCTAGCACTTCCAGGACACCAGGTGGGTAATAAGCTATATACAGTGTTCCTCAAGGGGTAGTCTGCCACCATTGTCACGCTGTTAACTGCCTGCTACTGGTTTGAAACAAAGTAATCCACTGAGAACAAGATGCTTTTAATTTTACTGCAATTTGACATTATTGCAACATCCAAGTACAACATCATGGAAATGCATGCAGGCAATTTTGAAATCTGCAGAACTAGTGGAGAATGTGTGTCACATGCAGGGACAGCTCACACTGATGCACAAGAATGGAAAATTTCAAAAAGTGTTTCCTCATCTATTTGCAAAACACTGGATGAGTAGATTCTCAGTGATAAGGAATGACTAATTATGTATCAATTCAAAACATACATATGACAGCATACAATAATTAGAGTATTAGACTCATGATATAATTGAGATGTAACTCTGATAAAGTATGTCATGTAAATAATTTCATTCCATTATTTATTTATTCACTGGAATCCCAAGCAAACTTCATGTAGAACTCTTCACATGATATTTCTTCTGCAGATTCAATGTGCCCCTAAAACGCCCAGCTTCTTTTGCCATCGTACATGAAGAACTTGCCTAGAGAATTAGGAAGTTTCCTTGTCTTCAGTTAACAACTCCTCTAGTGTTTTCTAAGAAGATTAAGTCAATTGGTGTAGTCTTACATGGCTGCTTTCATTGCCAAAAAACAATTGAATGATGTTTTCATTTCCACTTCTAATGATTTACCCATTTTGACACCACTTCCCATTCTTCACACCCATAGAGCACAGCAGACAGAGTCCTTCTGGGTAACACAGAGGAAATCTTCATTGTAAAACAATAAAAAGATATCCCTTACATTGTTCCCCTTTAGAGAAATCCCCAATGGTTCCCACAGCAGAATGATAGCAATAGCTTTCCAAAGTAACAGAGCTGTGTTTAGAGTCCTATGCCTCATCTTTATAGTCACTCAAAGAAATACTAGATGGATGCTTTGAACAATCCATACAGGAAAGAGTACATTGTGCATGTATTACTAAGAGTGCAACAGACATTCCCTAACTCTGGCACCAGAAATCACCAGTTATATTGGTCTTCCAGAACAGCGTTGAGTTTGCAACTATCCACCCATTGTGCTCTCCCAATTGTTATGAGCAAGAGCACACTTTTCTATGCAAGTCCTTGGAAGGATTAAAAAAAATTGATTTATTTATGCATACAAGCTGGGGTACAGGCCAGAGGTGTGGAGTGGTGAGAGGATTCACCAGAGACAGAGTGGGGAGCAGAACAGTCAGATCGACTGAAACACACTGCTGAGGCGGGCAGCAGGCGAGGCAGGAGAGGTCTGCAGCGCCATGTTGGAATCTCCCCAGCTGTGCATCGAACTTGCTGCAGCTGCCTACAGCACCACAGAGGTTCACTTAACCCATTGCACCACCAGGGAGGCCCGGATTTCTTAACTCTGATAGAACAATCCTCTGTCGTATGACTATTTTTTTTAAATTCTTTCCATAAAATGGAAAATAGAGGAATTTTGAGTCAACCTTATTTCATCTGGTCCTCACAGCAGAGTTTGGTGAATGTATTTCTGACAAGGACCTTAAGTCTATGTATTATCTAAGTTCATGGGAGAGTGAACCTCTAACCTTTGCTTCATTTGCAGAGTGGTCAAATCAATGTGACCAAGCCCCCCAGACTTAGTAAGCAGAGTGTGGGAGAACATGAGGATCTTCAAGAGGCAGCTTTCTCTACAGGTAGTGGAGACAAACATGGGCAGTGCCCGTCTCATGGACCAGCTGCGAGACCACAACTTTGGCACTTTAGAAACATCACAAATTTGAGTTCCCTACACATTCTACAATATTATTACCCTGACAACATCTTGATACAAGCCAAACATGAAGACTAATTATATAAGTATTACATGTTTTAGAAATAATGCATACTAATTTTTCAGCCAAAAGACCACTTACCCGTGTAGTTGTGTTGACATACATCCTAAAAAATGTGGCTCAACCACAGCTCAGTGCAATTATATTTGATGACTATAATGGCTGGTCATAAAGAGGTGCACATTTTTTATTCCTTTCATGCTGATACTTTGACAAGTTTGGGAAATTTGGGAAATTTCTGTGAATAAGTTACTTTGATTTCCAAGAAACGTATTCCCTAAAATGTATATTTTAAACAAAAAGCATTAGGAGAATTTCATGACTTGCACCAGCAAGAACCAGAGGATTTTTATCCTCATGTAATGATTTTGTAAACTTGTTTACATTGAGTCCATGACTTGAGGTCCCATTAAGTGGCATTTTCTCGGTAATTGCATTTCTCTCTTTTAGCATGATTTTTATTACACATTTCTGTCTACTTCAATAGTGGTGAATATGAAATGGCACATTCCTGTTTAACAGAAAGGCATAGTGATTCCATAGCATTTGTTTGGTGGTAGACAATGTGTTATTCGATCCTGGGAAACAGGACAAGCAAATACCAATACCTGTTAATCCCCTGTAAACAGGTAAGGCTCAGCTGCTTTAGGTTAACTTTAATCCTATTTGGCAAATTTATGTCAGTTTGTGGTATGAGAAGTCTTTTCTCTTTGTCTTGCAACACAGAAGTTAACTGGAAGGATCTAGGAAGTTGACTTGTCAGTTTTCTCCCCAGTTGTTTTGCTATGTATTATTAATTTACCTTGTTGCAGTCTCCTTACAAAGGACATGGGAAAGCTAGAGACATAGCTCTTATGAATTAGTTTGACCTTTTAATGACACTTTGATGTTTCTAGCTGCTATTCAAATGCTTTTAAAATGCCACAAATCTAGAAATTCTGTTGCTTAGATATCACATCTGGACTTGGCCTCACAATGGTCATTCATTCCTCCATCCTCTTGGATAAACATATTCCTCCTGGCTCCTCTCCATCCCTAGAATGAAGCAGCACCACCAAGGGTGAGGCACATCCCAGCTGTACATACTCACATCCTCACACTGCTGCAGCTGTGGATTTGGAAAGGAAAGTCCACCATGACATGGACAATGATGTCAGCTCACATGTGCAAGCAGGTGGTTCACTGTTGCACCAGAAGCAATTCAGAAAGCATCTGAAGAAAGAAAGCACAGTCTTCAAGGCAGGAACATCAATGTCTGACTGAGGATGACAGTTACAGTGAGCCTGGTGCACTGATGCCAGAGAAGAGCACTAAAAACCAGGGCACTTCAATTTCAACATGTAAAAGCACCAAGAAAAGGATTCCACTGATCCTATGTTCCAGGATGTTGATCATTTCTAGCATTTGATACTTATAGCCGCCTATTCCTATCCATCTGAAACATTTGAAGCTTTATAAAACATCTACTATGGGATAATAATATCAATTATTCTTTCAATGAATGTGTACTAAGCACTTACTATGTGCCAAGTGTTCTCATAGGTTCTGCAATACAAAAATTAGAAGCATGATCCTGTACTCTTAGAAATAGGGAAAGAGCTACAGCACATCTAGTGAAATTGATATTTTTGTTGAGCTGACAAGCTGTCATTTGGGCATTGAGTTATCATGAAATCATGGCTTTATGGTCTATTACTCTAATAAAGACGTGTTTTCCTATCTTATATTAGGCCCATGTGCTGCTTATATTGTACCAACCTTAGACTTCAAGCAAAGAATCACATTGTTCAAGGAAACTTGAAATCTCATTCAAGCGTATCATTTTGCCCCAAAGGAGACCAGTCCATCGAGGCAAACTTGCCTTTCCAGACCACCAAGTGCATATCTCAAATTGACCTATATGCACGTTCTTTGAAAAACTTCTTAACTCTGAGGGAAACAACCCCCCTTCATGTCACCATTTTTTGGTGGATTCTTTGTACAAAGAGGGAAACTTTCCAAGGTTTCAGCCAAATTTACCTTACCTGGTCCTGACAAAGAAAAGTAGTGGGGCTACAACAGGGTCAATTATTTCATTTAATATTAAAAATGAAAAATCATCCACTTTTTCTGGCAATAGCAATTTTATTGTGCCTTTATAAACTGCCTTTTATCCAAAGAAGTGACAAGCAAACAAGCAAGCAAATTAAATGTGGAGAAAATAATCTTTAGCAAGCATACAAACATCTTCCCACTGACAGTAAAATCATTTGTCACAGTAGAAGTGCTGCTTCTTTCAGTGGTTTCCTGTGTATCCTCATCAGCCACCTAAGACAAGGCAAGAAGAGGTGAGCAGTGCAATTATGAAAACAACTATTGATGATACAATACATGAAGATATTTCTCACATTACATACTTTTAATCATTTTTAAGTATGCAATATAACTTGGATTAAAATTTTTGCTCTGCCTTGTCAGTAGAATTGTTTCTGGGAACCAGCGATCTCAGCTTTCATCAGATATTTAAGTTGACTTTTTTTTTTCTTAGAGATTCTTTTTATTTATTTTTGCATAGAAGAACTGGGGTGCAAGCCAGGGGTGTAGTGGGTGAGGGGACTCACCAGAGACAGAGTGGGGAGCAGAACGGGCAGATCTACTGAAATACACTGTTGAGGGGAGCAGCGGGTGAGATAGGAGAGGTCTGCTGAACCATATGTGGGTTAGCTCCCTGGCCAGGTTTGGAATTCGGGCAGTGGTAATGGTGAGACAGCACTGAAACTTAACCTGTATGCCACCAGGGAGGCCCCAGTTTCATATTTCTAATGAGGGTCCTGGCTGAAGGCTAAAGACCAGTGAGGGCCAATGATCTTCACTATGCCACATAGTCATACATACTTGCTGCTGCTGGGGGCATTAAAATGGTGAACCGGTGCAGCTGCAGCAAAACACAAGTGGTGGAATGAAAGGAAATCTCACCGCCCTGACTTCCCAGCTGCATATGGAGACCCCGGACTTCAGTCAATATAAGATCTGATCTGAAATTTCAATTCAGTTACCTTCAATTAAGTGAGTGACCTTGGACAAATTACTGCACTTCCTGAGCCAACAGCTTCTTCATCTGTAAACAAGAGTAATATAACTACCTGAGAGTGTCATGCACATCACATGAGGCAATAAATACAAAACAACAACAACAAAACTCAGCCACTCAGCTCCATTTGGCACATAGAAACTTGATAAAGGATAGTGATAGTGCTGGTGACAGTGATGGTGATGGAACCCCAGAGCCTCTCTTTAGGTTTTATATTGGGCACCTTAATCTTAGAAATTGGTGCCACCTCTACTGTTAATCCTATCCTATTTGAAGGAAAGGGAACCGAAAGGAGATGAGTCTTTTAAGTTGAGAAGTCAACCAAATAGCCTACCATGGAGATCCTTTGGCCCTTGCTAATTTCTAATGCATAAGCTAATTTTGGACTTTTCCAATTGAAGTAGGATAAAGAAGGATAAAGGAAGGCAGTGCTATTGCTTCCTCCCTCCACCTCACACTTCATTCATTAAGCCTTCTAGATTCTAGAAAGAAAAATTTATATATGCACTCATGGGTCAAGTTGGGGATTAGTCTTTGGTTTCCAGCACACCTACTCTTGCCTGGAGAGTTGTCCAGCAAAGGAAGTGATGTGGTGACAAAAGCACCAGATTCGGAACCAAGAGATTGAACTTCATCATCCTCATCTATGAAATGAGCGTAATGGCGTCCGTGGTACCAGGCCTGCAGAAAACATTTGTAGTTTGTAAGCAGATATTCATTATTTTGATATGTATTTATCAAAGAAAAAAATCAGAGTCCTTTCAGGATGATTTCCTCTCTTATTGCCTCTGTTGCTGCTGTTGGGCACACCCTGCAATGGATAAAAGTTAATTTCCTCCCATCAGCCTCCAGAGTTGAGCCACAGTCAGCCTCTCTAGCCTCATTCTATCACTCCTCCACACATGTCCGAAGTTCAGCCAAATTAGATTCTTGCAGCACCTCAAAATGTTCTCATTTCCCCATATGCCTTGGCATAGGCAATCCCCTCTGCCTGGCACTGTTTTACCTGTTAGGTGGATAGGGAACTCCTACGTCATTCAGAAACTTAAACAATCACCTGCTCTGTGTATAAGACCCTTGCTATATATTGTCATAAGAGCACATGCTGTAAGGATGTATTCATTTGTGACCCATTTTTCCCTTCATCCAGCTTTTGAGTTACTTGGGGGCAAGAACAGACTTCTATAGTATATTGCATATGTCCACTCAAAGTAAAAGTAACCAGCATATTCTCGCTCAATATGTTTGTTATATGCCTTTGTTCAGGCTTACATGGATTTCTTTTTTCATTTTTATTATTACACCTAGTTCAATGTTTTCCTTATTTAACCCACACTGCCTGACCACTGTTTGCCTTTTCAAGTCTCATCCAATCCATTGTTGAAAGTCTTGTGTGAATCTTGCCTCCTCTGTGTAGCTCCAGATTACCACAGAAAATGCCAATCTTCTCATTCTTTACTACACTTAAACTTTACTGGGAAATCAGTGATCATATGAGTCATATTCTCTTTCTCCCTGCTAGAAACTCAATGCTGTGTTCATCTTTTAATCTCCTATAGTTCCTGGTGCAATGTCTGATTCATCAGAGACACTCAATAAATAGTGTTAATATCTCCATGAGTCCCAGATATTTTTATGATATTGATAAGGAGTGGGTCCTAAGGACTCTCTGAGGGAATACCATTGTAGCTTAAATTATCATTCAACAAACCAATTAAAACTGAGATGGTCAAGATGGAGTGGAGAAGTTAGTGACATACAGCAACTCCCTTTATCCTGATGCCATCTTATGTTCACTAAGAGGTGCATTATAAATAATCATCCATTATAAGTTAATATTAAAATATGTGAACATCAACTTAGAGAGTGCTTCATCGGTTAATTACATAATGGATAAGAAAGTGGATTCTGGAGTCAGACCTAGATTTAATTCTGTTGCAAACTCTGTGATCTTGGATAAGGTCCTTAATTACCATGTTTCAGTGTAAAATGTGAATAATACTATTATTTCCATTATGGGGTGCAAAGATAAAATTGGTTAATGCCTATAAAGTATCTAGCTTATTTTCTAATATCACATTACATTATTAAGGCTTAGCTATATATGGCAGAATCTGAAGCAGTTTAGTTAATGTGAACATGCAAGGTCATTAAAAGTTTTGGGAAACCTTTGGAAGTTATTTTTAAATGGGCAAACTACAGCTGCTCACACACTGGTTAACACCAACCATGCAACATGTGTGGTTTGGTTTTAAAATTGAACTTCTTCAAATCTCTAGTCTGAAAGCCATATACCAACAACACAAATGTCCCTAGTACAGTGTTTCCCAGAGGAAATGGGGTTTTCCTTGCATTGTGAACACTGGATTTCTTCTGTTCAGTCTGTCTTCATCACACACAGCACAGTGGAAATACACAATCACTATATGATTACTCATAAGGTTTGAAAGAGCTATTTCTCCTCAGGTATCTATTTTAACTATGTCTGAAGTTCAAGCATCCAGCTAGCAAATGACTGAATTTAATGAAAAGCCAAACTCACTGAAACACTAATGCTAGTATCTGTCATTCAATAAAGTACTTATATTGAATATCCCATCTTGAATTCTGTACTCTAAATTAATCATTGCAGGGTCATATGGAAGCTCCATGTTTAGCAGTTTGAGGAACTGCCATACAGCTTTCCATAGTAGTTGGACCAGTTCACATTCCCACCAGCAGTGTAGAAGAGTTCCTTTTTCTCCACATCCTTTCCAGCATTTGTTGTTGCCTGTATTTTTAATGTGTGCCATCCTCACAGGTGTGAGGTGGTATCTCATAGTGGTTTTGATTTGCATTTCCTTGATTATAAGTGATGTTGAACATTTTTTCATGTATCTGTTGGCCATTTG